>JAOVVF010000027.1:5304222-5324487 GCA_028565595.1 Duopalatinus emarginatus
TTAGCATAACATGTGTTCACCATTTTAATTGTAACATTTCACTTTAAAGCCTTATTCATTTACATAGATAAAAAAATGCGATTAATTGCGATTAACGATATGAAATTCTAAGATTAATCGCGATTTTAAAAAAAATGTAATCGTTTGACAGCCCTAATATATATATATTGCCACCGACCATCATAAACCATCAACCTCTAAGTCTTGTTTAATACATGTATATAGTCTATCGTCTAGTAAGTGTTTTGTGCTGGATTTGATCTGTAATTCAAGTAAAGAGAGTTTGACAGGTTTCAATGTCCCTGAACTGGCTTCTTTGCACGTAGCATGTTTTTAGAAGTCCATCTGGGCCTCGGCGAACACGTACCAATGAATTCAACACTTTCAAGAGGTGAAGAAACCCTGAACTTTTAGCTCTGTTTATTTAGTTTTCAGCTCCTCGGGCAGCGTCACACAGCGTTATACCTGAGGTAAACATTACTGTACAGTGTTGTGTAAAGATGATGTAGCTATATTTCATAAATATTATTACTGACAGCATGACGGTTATTATGCTAAGCAGGTTAAGAGGAACAGTGTAGTCAGTGTGGTGCTTTAAAAAGTCTGTGGGTGTGTGTAGTTCATTGGCACCTTATGACTTGGATTATTGGCCAAATGCGTGACTAAAATAGTTGTTTTTCGGATTAAGTTTTTTGTTTTTTTTTAAGGCCTTGTGTTGCTCTTTTCTTGCTCTTTTTCACCTTATCAGTTCCTAGAGCTGAAGATTTATTTTTCTTCTTCTATCAGTCTCATATACTCACACACTCGAGGCATGGTACAGAAATCAGCTTCATAGTACATCACCGTCAGTCATTATCTTATCCGCTTAGTCCATCAGGGTCACGGTTTGTCCACCTGGAATTATTGGGTGCAAGGCAGAAACACCCCCTGGACAAGGCACCAATCCATTGCGGGGTATCATACACACACCAACATTCACTCATGCGCTCACACACCGGGCAACTTAGCCACGGGTAGAACCGTGTAGCACACACACCACCTACGGCACCAACCATGCCGCCATCACTGTTCAATTTCAAATCTGAATTCTTGAATCAACGTGCTGATTGGTTGGACGCTTGGTATAAATGCATTCTTTCTAATTTCTAGTAACAAATAATTTACCTGAACTTATATACAGTAGGATGTATACCTAGTGTTATTTTTTAGCACAGGAAAAAAAATGCAGTTGTTGCTATAGTTACGTTTTCTGTTATTCAGCATTTATGGAAGGAGTCCCTAGTTTTAGCACTTTTTGACAACGGTCAAACATTTTCCACTACAGCAACATTTACATTTACATTACATTATCCTTATCCAGAGTGACTTCCGTTTATTTCATTTATATACCTGACTAGTTAATGGTTAAGGGCCTTGATCAAGGGCCCGACAGTGGCAGCTTGGCAGTGCATGAATCTGAACTCCTGACCTTCTGATCAGTAGTCCAACATCTCCACCACTAAGCTACATTTATGGCATTCGGCAGATGCCTTTGTCCAAAATCATTAGGTCACAGAAGATCTTCGTCTTTAGATGCTGTATGAAGACTGCTGGTGACATCTAGGGTTAGTTAATTCCACCATCGAGGTGCCAGGACAGGGGAGAGTCATGCTGCATGTCTTCCTTGTACTCTGAGAGATAGTGGGACCAGTTAAGCAGTGTTAGAGGATCAGATATAGCGTGGTGCAGGGTGGGGTGCGATAAGTGCTTTAAGTGGGCACTGGATTTGTAGGCAAGCATCAATGTTTTGAATCTGATGCGGGCAGCTGCAGGAAGCCAGTGGCGGAGGCATTGCAGTTGTGGTAGAACTTGAAACTTGTTGAAGACTGAAAACAAGCTGTGACGGGGCATTTTGGATTAGATATAGAGGTGGAATAGTGCTCAGGGGCAGACCTGCATGGAGAGAGTTACAGGAGTCCAGTGTTTAAATGACAGATGACTGAGGAGGGACGTGAGTGGCTGGTGTTGATAGAAATGTGTGGATCCTTCTGATACTGTGAAGGAGAAATCGTCAGGTTAGCAGTGTGTGAGAGGTGAAAGACGGCTGTTTGTCCATGGTTAGCCAAAGTCTGTGTGCAGTGAGAGAATGTGACATCGACAAAAGTCGTGTCCATGACAAGCTAAAAGTAATGGATGAAGCCCTTATACAGAAATACGTCTTATACGTCTGCTTCATATTCTTACTTTCAACTCTACAGACTGACACATTTCCCAATGGACAGATGGACAGGCAACACATATATGACATGACATAATTACTTGCATGCCTAAATATCCAGGCGTAAACAGTCAACATGCCTCCGTAGCTCTCGGGTGACATACCCGGATGAACTACATGACCGGTTCCCAAATGTGTCTCCTTATCATATACAGTGGTACCTCATGGGGGGAAAAACATATTCATATACTACACCAACCTCGACAGTAAGTGATAGTACAACACTGATGGTCTGAACATGTCCTAAGACATCTGCATAGCTAAATACTTACCATAAGCTAACCAAGGATTTTTTTATTCTTCCACTAGCTAGTGTTTTCTGTCTGTCTGTCTGAAATTCTTGTTAAGAATCACAAATAGCTAGCGTGTGTCTCCGAGATACTTATTAGCAAGATATCTCCAAAATGCCTGGTGACAGGTGTGTAGTTCACTGTAAGCAGCAACTGATAAGAGTTTGGAATTGATCCATGCAGGCTCAAGGTCACAGCAAGGTCAAATGTCTGGAATAGTTTCTTCAATTGCTTCCTTCTGTTCGACCTATTATGCATTACTATTATATTATGTACATATTTATGTTCAGGTGCATTTCAGGTCTGTGTGTGTGTGTCCATGCACAGTATCTCAGGAAGGCGTGGTTAAATGTTTGTTGGATTGGTAATGAATTATAACTGGAACCGGAAACTGGTTTGATTGTGGAACAGATTCAAAGACCCTTTTTTTCCCCCCAACAGCTTCCTTCAAATGTGAAGTGGATTTTAAGGCTATTTCTGGCATACACAATATTTACACGAAGGACTAGACTTTATGTCATGGTCATGGATTCCCTGTTTTCTCAGTTGGTGTCGTTTAAAATAAATCGGAAAGTAATCCAACATGATGCCTAACGTCTTCGCTTAGCTCTCCATGACAAAACAAAGTCGTTATCCGGCAGGTGAAAACAGTCTTCAGTTCAGGCTCAGCCTCCACAGTGTAACATAAGTGTGTAATTGTGTCTACTTTGACCAGTCTTTACCAGTTTATACACATCTAGCGATCAGATTCAGAGAAATGAATGTCAGGGTGTAAATAATGCTGTGTACAATGAAGTACCAGAAAAACTGACATGTTGTTTATAGGGTCTCTGTAGCTGACCCCTATGCTATGTCTACAAACGTCTCCGACAGGTGAACTTTCTGACGGGTTACACCCGCTCATGTCCTGCATTCATTCTGATAGGTTTATCTCCTCTAACAGGACAACGAACCACCACACACATGTAGAGACGCCACATCAAGGTTAGAAGAACATTGATCCGAGTTTGGGGTTTTGCTATTCACACCTAAATCGCCAGATCTTAACGTTATCAAATACGTTATCTGGGATGCCATGCAACACGCTATAACACAGAAGTCCTACACCTCGGATTACCATGGAATTGTGGACCGTTCTGCAGGAAGCATACAGAATATTTGTGGAATGAGCCTTACAAAGTGATGTTTGAAATTCATACCATGCAATTTTAATCTAGGTTATATTCCAATATTGAATCAATATACAGATTTTATTGATTTTTTTTATTCTTGATTTGATTATAGGCCTGGCAGTCATATCGAGCATCATATTAAAACCTACTGTCTTGTTGATTTAACCAGTGAACACACAGGAAGCCGCTAAACATTCACACGAGTGTCGATTTCTTCAATCACAAGACCGCGTCGACTGTATTGTCTGGTATCTTTCCTTAATATTCTCTGACGCCATGCTGAACTCGGACTGAGAAACATGCGAGTGCTTTAGGTCTCACAGTGGATTTTAAGCCTGGAAGGTAAATAATATTTCTGATAAAGTGTTCAGTGAGTCAACTCAAGTCAATAAATTATAATCAGCTTTTGATATTAAATAATAATCCAGGCATGTTTATAGAGCTCAGAGTTTTTTCTTCAGAGGTCTTTCTACTGATTTTGTAGAAACAGTTTGTTTGGAGAAAATGGAAATGGTACAGCCTTGTGTGTACACTACCTTTGTGTGTGTTACATGTTTGGAAGTTGCTATGTGCTATGGGCTGAACACAATGTCCATTCCAAAATTGTTTTTCTTCTTCCCCCTGCATTGGAAACCATTATCCCTGCCACCTGGTCTGCATTGTGACTCCATTAAGACAATCCAACACTAACCACACAGGACACAGTACAAGATAACATGACCCCCAACATGAGATAACACATCACAGGCCCTTCAATGGCTTATGAAAGAAAGGGTGTAACTGTAATTGCTGAGCATCTCGAGTTCCCTTTTCTTCTTCTTTTTTTTTTTTTTTTTTTTAGATCTAACTTAATATAATAACAAGTTGTCGTTACGCAAGAGCGCTGTCAGGGCTGCAATTGAAAAGATACAGGCCATAGTGCTATGTGCTTGGAAAGTTGGAGTCAACAAAGTCCTTGACAACATTGTTTTGGATTGTTTTGATAATTTGGCATCATTGCAGGTGTTTGGAATCAAGTTGGACACACACAAGCAATTGTCTGAAAGCGGTTTTCTTGAAAGGTGTCAACAGTGGATGAGAAATATCAAGTATTTTTAAAACTATACTCTTAGGAAAAAGGGGTTTGCTGGGGATTGATAGCTTTTGAAGACATGCTCGAGTCAATTTTTTACACTTACGGCATTGGTGAGACTTATCCAGAACGACTTACATGTATCTTATTTATCTACAACTGAGCAGTTAAGGGTTAAGGTTCTTGCTCAATGGCCCAACAGTGGCAGCTTTACGGTTGGATTTGAGGTGACGTGAACTAGTCTTTTGACCAATACAATTGACCAATCCATGCAATAAAACACACACATACACACTAGTGAACACACACTATAGGGTAGTGAGCACATATGCCCAGAGAGGTGGGCAGCCTCTAACCAGGAGAGCATATACACTACAGTATATGGTTTAAACAGCATAAGAAATCCACTTGATTTAACTTAACACTTTATGTTGAGTCTTAGAGGGATAAGGGACCAAGGCTGGTTCCTTAACCACAAAACCCTACAGCTTTTTGAGCACAAACTAGGTGGGAAAAACACAAGGAAGATTTGTAGTTTTGTGAACAGGTTTGGACTGTCTGGTGTGAATGCAACCATTTTAGGTGGCAGCTGGGAATTCTGGGAAATGGAGTCCTTGCTGGGCCTGAAGGCACTGACACAGTTCCATTACTCAAGAAGCTACATGGGTGCAATGGTAGGTGTATAGATTTCAGTTCAGCTAAGGAGGTTTAAGGTGACACAATCCACTGGAAGTTCCCACTAGGAAAAATCCCACTTTTTTCACCAATCAAAAGTGAAAAGGTATGTAGCAAAACCTGTACATAATGTTATCAGTGTTTATAATGCATCAGTTTCATTGTACAGAAATAACAGTAATTATGACATAAAGCCTTTGATGAAGCGTCAACGTTTTACAATCACGTTACACTTAATATAAGTGAAAGTGAAGTGACTGACCTACTGTGCTTGCACACAGAGGAATTTAACGTCCGCATTTAACCCATCTGCACAGTGGAACAGTGGACAGTGAACACACTTGAGCTCAGCGGCGGGCAGCCCCGTTCCACAGCACACAGAAACCAGTTGAGGGGTTAGGTGCTTTGCTCAAGGGCACTTAGTCGTGTCATGTCATTATCAGGGATTGCATTGGTGACCTGTTGGTCACAAGCCTGGTTCCTTAGCCACAAGCCCAGAGTGAATAAAGGAAATTGCAATGAGGCTAGCATATAGTTACTAGTCACTGTCATTGTTTTAGGATTGCCATCCAATCAATGACACCATCAACTGTAGACTTTGTTTGTTTTTTTCATTTTTAACATTAATTGAAAATCCTTTCCTGTGTTTGAAGTCTTTCAAAATCTCTTAATAGAGCTGAAAAGAAACACAGGAAAGGAGGGTTAGGGGGTGAAGCCATTCACTAAAATACAGCAAGTAAGCCACAGAAGAACCTTGCTCCTTGTGGGAGGAGGAAAGGGAACACTGTGTATGCTTTCACCCCCTCTCTGTCTCGTTTTTGGAACATTTTGAAAGCTGCTGTCTCAGGCTAAACAAACGCAGCTCGTCTCAAACCTACTTTTCTGTCCTCAAAACAGTTTCGTAATTTGTCTGGTCCCACGCTATAAGGTCATGTACTGCCTTTTAGACATGTTAATACATTCTCAAATGACCAGTTGCACAATCTTTAGCCACATGAAGGGTTCCGGCAGAATGCTGGATTCTGATTGGTCAGAATATTAAACAGCAGTCCTGACAGTAGTCCAAGCCGCAATGTTTATATGAACGTGCTTGTTCTAATAGGTTATCGTTTCTGTACTAAGCTTTTATGCGTGGTAATGCTCCATATAAATGGGTAAAAACGTGCCATTGTTGATATGATGTTTATTTTTATGCAGATTCATCATGTATCCCTGAGGCACCGTCTTAGAATAGGTGTGTGCTAATTTGTAGCAGTCTTGCTAGGTCTTGTTTTAAAATGAACTGGAGTGCTGGAAAGGCTGGTATACTTAGTAGGTCCCCCAGAGGGCATGGACTCCATGAGCTTGTAGAAATCTTTTGTATGCAAATGAACACTATATTTTCTCCAGAATGGTTTGTAATTCTGAGATCTGATGACTTGGGTGGGAATGGCAAAACCCTAAACTTTAAACCTTACTTTAACCATAATTTGGTGTCTTTAGGTGTGTGTGTGGTGGTGCAGTGTCTTGCTGGAAGAGGTTAAACCAATTAGAATAAATACAGAACATAAAAGGAACTCATCAGAAAGGAGGAGCACATAGCAAACAGAGGTATTTGTAGATGTTCCAGGGGTCCAATGGAATGCCAGCTAACCAAACCCAATACCATTATGAAGCTTCTATTGGTGCCTATTACTTTATGTATGCACTAGCTGACACAACCCATAATGTATGTCGCCTGTACCAGTGTTTCTGGCATTGTTGCAGCTCAGGCCAGGATCCGCTTAAGGTTCAATTAATTTTAATTAAGTTTTGTTAGTCTGCATCCTCTCTGAAGATGTGATAACAGTGAACTATATAGGCCAGCCCCAAGTGTGTGTAGGCATGGGCATAAAAAGAGAGAGAGGGGCAATTAACCCGTAATACCGCTCGACTCAACATCGCAAACACATATCGGCACAAGTCCAAAAATAACACAGATAACTAAACAAATCTATTTTCTGGGAAAGGGTTTTGTTGTGTGTATTGCAACACATTGCACATCTGCAGAATGAGGCAGTCATAACCCAAGTCTAGGAGGGGTAAGTCTAGGAGGCTGCCAAAGTTAGATAGAAACAGGTGAGGCGTAAAAAACAAGAAGTGAAAAATATAGACAGCATTCACAGCCTTAAAGCTGGAGTGTGAATTTATTAAATGCGTAAAGTCTACACAGCCAACACTGATTAACACGATAAGGTAACAAATGAATGACAGGATGACTAAAAACTAAACCATGAGCATGTTGTTCAATGGAAAATTATTGCAACCTCTGGGCTGTTTAAAAAGCTGGAAATGCGAAAGCTGAACCTCAGACAGTGTCCTATAGTACATTGTGGTAGCCATTGTAAACGTAGTGCACTTATATGGGAAACATGGAGTAATTTCGAACCTGTAATTATGCCCTGAACAACTGAACATTATATACAGTATACACCGATCAGCTATAACCACCGGTAAGTCAATTGCGTTGATCATCTTGTAACAATGGCAGCAACCTTATATCTGGTTCTCAAAGTTGATGTGCTGCATGCAGGAAAAATGGGCAAGTGTAAGGATCTGAGTCATTTTGATATGTTATGGTTAGACATCTGGGTCAGAGCATCTCCAAAACATCAGGGATTGTGGGGTGTGTCCAGTATACAGTGGTTAATACCTACCAAAAGTGGTACAAGAAAGGACCACCAGTGAACCAGTGCTTGAGGCGTGAAGGCTAGCACATCTACAAACATGCTACTGGTAGAGTGACTGCTCTAAATTACCCTTAGGTGTAAATGAGTAGGGCTGGTGTTGTGCAATGCGGGGTGTATATTCCCATCTCGAGCCTGGCGTTCCCTGGATATGCTCAGCATCCACTGCATAAAGCTGATTCTGAAGACGAATGTATGATGGATGGATGAATCATCCCTGTGTAAACGTCTGAATTCCGACTTTGCCTTCAGGTGTTACGCTTAAGCATCGGCTCATGACATGAGGATTTTTCTCTGATCGATGGATTACACTCACATACGCTTGGGCTTGTGTGAACCAAATACTTAATGCTGTCAGTTTTCTGGCATCACCCTATGCAAATACCTCGGATTCCAGCTTACTGTACAGAGGAATACAGAAAGAGGCAGCGACGGTGGAAATGAAGAGGAGGTGGGGGTTAAGTGAGTAAGTGCGTGCTCGTTCTTAGGTTGCCAGAGCATAAACTTTGAATTTGTCTTGTACTCAGGGTTTTAACTTGTAATGACGTTAGAGGCATACCATCGCCCTCGGCTTCAATATGTCAACGGATTAGCCTCCACTTCAGCTGCTGGTCAGGATTTACACACACAAAGCCTTAGAAGGGAAGAGGAATGCCAAGATGGAACAGACGAAAAAATCACAGATAACTCTTATTCACTGCATTTCTAGGACTTTCTAGGCCCAAATTCAACTCATATCCTTCATGCAAGTGTATGGAATTTATTTCCCTCCTCTATTACCTATGAGGAATGAGGAATAACATTACCTAGTAAGAATAACACAAGCAGGCAGCGTAAATTACGGAAAGCCGTAGTGCCTGTATATTATCCGTGTAATTATCCATGTGGAGATCTTAAACCAACAGCGTTCTGAAGTATTCCAGGGTATAGTCCCTTGATTGATGTCAAAGCTCCACATTCCTGCTCAGACATGCTCATCAGCAACGTGCCACCCCGGTCGAAAGAGGTCTGCCGGCAAACATAAGTCGCAAAAATTCCTTCCCTTGTTCAATTAGGATCTCTTTTGTTTGCAGCACATCGCAGCACGTGCCTTTACAACGTTTAAGAGTCGCCCTCGCCGCGCCTGAGGGTGTTTACTTTTCTCTGCTTCTCATTCCGCAAACAGGCCGACCCAAGCCAGAAAGAATGTTGCCTTGTTAGGCGCTGAGATGTACGTGATTCCGAATAAGAGTAACGCTAACGCTTGTCTGATGCAGCTCTAAACGCTCGCACTTACACGTAATTGCATTACGCATAATAACTCGGGGTTCAGCGTTATAAGGTATGAAAGCACTTAGGAACATTAGCCCTAATTGGATCACGTCAACCACTTGGAAAAGCCCAAACGGAGCAATGAGTGGCACCTTTTATTGTAATTGTGATTGCAATCGCAAGCCAGAAACAAGCACGGCTCTGCTTGTACGATTATCTTAACTTCTCAAGAGTTTTTTTTTCCATAGCAAAACACGCTTCACCGGTTTAAGGTGACTTCGGAAAATTTGACTCTGATTAAAGTGTTGTCTAAACTGTCCTCGGAATTAGATACATACTTAACTGTATTAACATGTACGGCATAGTTTATTCAGTTTTCAGCCCGACGCCGCGATGCCGTTATCATAATGATACCACGTTCAAGCCAGAGACCAACTGCATCCTAAACACACTGAAATTGTTTAATGTAACTGAACAACATATTGGTCCAAAATATCCACCATTTAAACAGATATCATCTGTTTTGGCAACACCCATAAATCAATAAGATGTTTTGATATTGGTTGGTGTGATACAGCAGTAACATCATTGGCTCCCATGTGAGAGACCTGGGTTCAATTCCCGGTCTGGGCAGCCAGTCTGTGCTACACTAATAAGGGTCCTTGGGCAAGACTCCTAACACTACGTTGGCCTACCTGTAATACCAATAACCTTGTAAGTCGCTCTGGATAAGAGCGTCTGCCAAATGCCGTAAATGATATATTGAAGCACCATACTTGGTAGATCCCTAATGGGGCACGGACTGAAATAGCTTGTGGAAATATTCTGTACTCAATAAACACCACACTTCCTATAGAACGGTCCACAATTCTGTTGTGTTCCGAGTTTTCCGGATTTCTGTGTTCCACAGCGCGTTGCATTCCAGACGTGTTCGATAAACGTTGGGATCTGGTGGGAATAGGTGCCAAAACCCCAAACTCAGATCAGTGTACCTCTAGCCATAATTTGGTGTCTCTAGACGTGTGTGTTGGCGCATTGTCCTATTAGAAGAGGCCAAACCAGTCAGAATGAATGCAGGACATGAATTGGTGTAACGTGTCAGAAAGGAGGCACACATCGCGCTTACATATCAGAGATGTTTGTAGGTGTACCAGGGGTCCAAACCCACTCTCAAACTGTACCACTTTTTTTTCTACAGCCTGCACTGGTTTTTTATTGGCACTTCAGTGTACACAGCCAACCGGAGTGATGTCTACTGCTGTACATCTTCAATTGAGCTGTAGCGCCTTTAGAGCTGTTTAACGTCGCCGAGCTCTTCGCACATCTGTAAAACCTACACGCCGTGCGCTTTTATAGACTTTTCTGTAAATATTTTAACAAGCAAGACAGACTTTGTTACTCAAATACCAGCGTTAAGATTAAACCGCCTGCGTATTTACAATGCTTAACCTTTAAAAGTCTTTTATTACGCCGTTCTCTGGCTTTTTAATTAGGGGAAAGCCCAGTGTCCTAGGGGCCGAGAGGTCAAATACCAGCTCCATCGGGGTCAAATACCACACGGCCATGCCTCGTGGTTTAACACACAGCAGGATGTTTCACTCAAGCCTCTTTCTAAGTGCCTTTTGAGTCGAACAAGTTATCATCGATGAAACCATATTTGGAAATCTATTTTTCGAGGGACGTTTGTGGATCTATACGTACACGTGTCTGGTGTATTGCAAATCGAGTCGAATTTTGTAAATAGATCTTTAGTTAATGATACACTAAAAAACCCATCCTAGTACTGACCATGAGGATCAAACACAAGTCAACAGGTCCTTTTCCTTCTTCCTTGTCTCGCACACCTTGGAAAAAAAAAAAGAAAAAAATCAATCGTCTCTAGCACAACATTGTCATGTTAAGTAGGTCAGCATTACATGACACGAAACAGTCTTGCCACTTAGCGCCGGGGTTTCTGCCAGGATGCCCACGCAGTGGTACACGAGCAGGCTCGCATATGGATGACTTATTGAATGACCTGCATACGTGTGTGTATATAACGGAGTAATGGAACGGTGCACTTTCGACTCGTTGGCTGTGTGTATGTGTCTGTGTGTGTCCTAAGGACTGGCGGATTCGTGGTTAGCGTGTTGCAGTCGCAGTAAGAAGCATTAATTATAACACTGTTCCGGTGAGCAAGCTGGCCTTTGTACAAAAGCTTTCACCATACAGACACCTGTGTTTGACAGAGAGAGGACTGCTCAGAGTGCCAGCTCTAACACCAACTTCTGAAGGTTTAGGTTAGAGCTTTTGGTCCAGCGTCTAAAAATGCTAAAATGTACAATGAAGTGGCAGAAAAACTGGTACAGACAAGCCTATGCAAAAACTTCACCTGTGCATTAGCACTGGTTGTGTCCGCCTGTACATATATACATGAAGTGATAGACAGCTATGAAAGCTTTACAGTGGTATGGGGTTTGTTTTGCTGGCATTCCATGGGACAACTAGACGTCTATAAACGCCTCTGAAAGTTGAATGCTACGTGTGCCTCCTTTTTGACAAGTTACACTCGGTCGTGTCCTGCATTCATTCTGGTGGGTTTGGCCTCTTACAAAAGGACAGAACACGTCATGCCAAATTATTGTTAGGCAGCTGTGGCCTATTGGATCCGATCTTGTGACAGGAAGGTCCTGGGTTCGATCCCTGCACAGGGCAAGACTTGACTGAGGTGCCCTTTAGCAAGGCACCAAACTCCAAACTCCCTGGTTGCTATGGTTTGGGGCTGCCTCCAAATGCAGAGGTCACATTCCTCTGTGTTCAGGCACAGTACGCAAATAGTTCAGTTTGACTTTTCATTTTTATGTGAGTTTGGGGTTTTGCCATCCAGCTAAGACGCCAGATTGCAGAATTGTGGACCATTATGCAGGAAGTATTGCCTATAGAATATTTCTGCAAGCTTTTAGAGTTCATGCCCCATCGTATTTCTGCAGTACAAGGGCCCTGTGTGGGACCTACCAAGGACCTATTAGTCTGGTGTGCCAGTATTTTTAATTAAAAATGCATTTTTATTATGACACTATTAAATCAAAGCAGGCATTCATTGGTTGCGCAAGTATCCATAAGTGAATGTGTCTGCTAGCGATGGTCTGGTGACCCATACAGGGTGATTCTTTACTATCTGCCCAGTTGTAGATAGATTCCAGCACCCCACATGAGCCAATAGAAGCATGAGAAGCTTAGATGTTGAGTTAGTGAGTGATTGATAATTTTCTTGTAATTTGATCTTTGTCCCAGGCAGATGTTTTCCTAGGTCTTCAGTCTTCACGATGAAAGCTTTCTGGTGTCTTCACGAGAAATTCCTATTGAAATAATACGACAGTTTAATTGCACCCTGATTGACTCCATACAACTAATCATGTGACTTCTGATGACTTGCACTACAATGCAGTGAGGGTTGGGGGGGGGGGGTGTATATGCAAGTTCAACTCCAAAAATGTGGAAATGTTTAAATGGAGTGAATGATTTTGCAGGGCACTTCATGGAATCTCTTGATGCTAAATGGGCAAGTTATGAGTTCTGACCTCCAACAAGCTGCCAATGTTGGGCCCTTACACAAGGCCCTTAACCATCCAGTTGTGTAAAATAAGACAAATTGAAGTCACTCTGGATAATGGTGTCTGCTAAATGCTCTACTCAATGTTTATGAAACAGAACAAACCCAAAAACAATGGTCATACAGGTTCCACACCGTTTGAGGATCTGCAAATCTTTGGATAAAAAGATGCCATGCAAAGATATCAAAGAACTGTTCAGTTTTGCAAGGCCAGGGTAGACTGTCCAGACCAGAAATATAGTTTCCTGTCCAAGCTTTCCTCTCTATTCTTCTACAACAGGCGTGCACAAGTCCACTCCTGAAGGGCCAGTGTCCGACATACCTGACTGCACCTACCTGACAGGTTTAGTAGATGTGTTTGAGTAGAAGAACCTCCAAGTAATGCTGGACACCCACCAGCCATCCAGGACTAGAGTTGTGCACCCCGTTCTACAATCTCTACAATGTGTATATCACATACATCCAGTCTGAGAGGGTTTACTAGACCACAAGCTTGTCAATGTATCTTAATATCTGCCTCAGCGATCTCCATTGACCCATGTTCCCTTCCTCTATCCTTTACTCTGATGTATAAGGATTAGTGTATTTCTGGTCGTGCCACATGATCTGTTCCACCTGTATGTTCTTATAGGAATAAATGCATGCTTTGTGGAGGTACCAGTGCTGGGCGAGATGTTTACTTAGTAAGCCGACAGCTGTTCGTAACTGTTAGCACCTGATATCAGCGCTGAGTGATGATCTTAATTAGCTCTAACGTCCGCGACTATAGCGAGCTTCAGTAATTGGGTCACTTTAAATTTCTAGATTTCGTAACGTAATAAGTCAACGAGTCAACAAGTGAGGTTTTTACGCAGCACACAACGAGAAGCAGAAGAACCTGCCACTGGGTTCTAATAAGATTAGCAGAGATCAGTTGATTAGTTTAAAACAGAAAATCGCTGTTTTTCATTTGCCGCAGCTGGTTAAAGGTTTGATTCTGTTAATTAGCCATCTTTGCAAATCCCACCCTGCTTCTGTAAAAAACTCAATCTTCTCCAGAAGTATGTTTTTTTTTTCTTTTGTTGTTTTAGCCTCATTGTTGTCTTCCTGGCCTGTATGCACATTGTCTAGTGCATTACTCTTACTTTTAGTCCAGCACTGCATAAGCCTCAGTCTGGCCCCGTGGGTACTGTGGGATTACCGCAGGAATGCACTCCTCTACTGCAAGTTTTGGTTATTGAAATATCTTTTCCGAGAGCAGAAATTGACTGGTCGCCTAACTAAACCTTTCGTGACACTCAATGCTCTGAGAACACACTTCAAAACTCGTATTCGCCTTCACGCTGATGCGAAAAGCCTCCATGACACCCTATCCTGCTGCTCGTGATGAAGCTTGAAGTAAAGATACCAACGAAACAGTTTTTAAGAGAGACGTGAAGTTCTTCCTCTCACTCCCTCCATGGGAATTCTAAGCGGACGCCGTCTGCCTTTCAGGAAGAGGCAAGTTTGATTTGGAGGGGCTTTGTCTAAGAAAATATGGGTAAATTGTGCTGGAGTTCAGCGCTTTAATCTTTCCTCCGCCAACGTCAACAGGGGATGAAAGACAGGATGGAGTTTGGTGACAGTCTGCAGACACTCCAAAGTGATGAATAGGGTTTCTTTGTCATGATGTCTCCTACCCTGAGGACGCTTTGAAGAATAAGGCATGGTAATCTTATTTTGATGCATCATTTGCTTGCTTTTAAATCCAAATCCCACTGCCACATCCCACCTTAATGGCTGAACGGTTAAAGCTCTGGGTTACTGATCAAAAGGTTGGAGGTTCAAGCCTCTGCACTGCCAACCTGACAGTGTTGTGCCCTTGAGCCAAGCCCCTAACCTAACTCCAACCCCTAACCCTCAACAACCTGGAGTATGCAAAGAAACGTATTTCACCGAGTTGCAATGTATACGTAACAAATGAAGGCTTTTTATTCTTCCAATATGCAAAGCAGCTCTTAACACCTGACCCTCTTGCATCTCGCTCTTAATGTGTTCGGGGTTGTCTGTTGTGGCTTGAAATTGCCAATGCGTCTCGGACCTCTTAAAGTGGTTTAATCACCATTCATCAGTTTATCTTCAGTGACCAACTTTTCCTGGTCAGTGCCGCAGTAGTTGCTGTAGGAAGACTGGGTTTCAGGCAGGATTACACCCTGGATGGGGACCTATTACCATTTCCATTACAATGGGGGCAGCTCAGTGCTGTGTGAGAGCACAGTCGGTCAATCTCTTTTACTCTCACTTTCACCTGGACCACCTAGACCACCCAGTTTAGTGCAGCTATTTGCCCAACCAGTGTTTTTTTCTTCCTCTAAGTAGGGGGAAAGACTCCAGGCAAACACAGAGAGACTCTACCTCAAGCTTAAGATCAAATCTGGGATCCTGATCCACCCTGATCCATACTACAATTAATCAAGTAGATGTAAATCATTTTAAAGTGCTTTGGTTGCATCTGGATCAGTTAAGCTTGCTTCTCAATGTGCTGAAGTTACACATTAAGCATCAGCTAATTGCATGGGCTATGAGATTAGCTCTCAGGAGGCTATTTCTTGTTGTGAGACCTACAACCAACACAATTACGTTACCCCTGTTGTAAATGAGAATCTGACTAGTCCAATTAAGGGTAGTAATCGGTAATGTTAGCATCCACGCTGATTAAAAAATACAAAAAGGTAGGAAAAACTTCAGCTCCGTAAGTGATGGCAGGAATGTTCCTGTGTGTGTAGGTTATGAACATCTGACTGCTCGGATCGTTGAACCATAAGGTTAAAGGAGGAAAAGCAGAGGTCCGTGAGCCTGGTTTAGTAGTGCGCAATGTTGGAAAGTAATTATCGCAGATTCATCTGCAAATCCCATCATATCTGCTCCTCAGAAAATGGAGCAATCGTGACAGACAGCCGCATGTGGGAGAATTTGGTTTGGTTTAATACTGAAGGAAAGGGTCAGAAAAACAACACATGGGAATGGACCAACCCCAACAAAAAAGATGCCTTTTTGCCCGCACAAAAATGTACGGTGTCACAAACGGGTTACACATTCCAGTTCAGTCACAGAGATTTTCTAGTACGGAGAAAAGCAGTGTAACTTTCTGTTGATCTGCAGCGCAATACCGGGCCATATCCTTATCTACAACATGCCAACACTCTCCACTTTATTCTTTTGCCTGGAGCATAATCGAGCTCGCTGGTTCTCACACAAAGATTTATGCAAACATATGGGTGGCTTAATGTACCACTTGAGGGTGCAGCTTAGATTTCAGCCATGTGCATGGTTTATCATCAGATAGAGGTCAGATTCACACACTGCATACCTTTGGATAATATCACGCATACTGGGTTGTAATTCAAAACCACAGCCTACAGCTTTACTATATAACACAAGATAAAAAAAAGCTACTATTTTGCAATATTTGTAAAGGATGTCAAGCATTTTCGGCGATATTGATCATATCCAGGTACCGAGGCTTTGACTTGCTGAATGCATGTGATGGTATGGGGAAGTAGCTCGATTTTGTTTGGGGTATATGCACAGGGCTTCTCGCCACAAGATAAAAGATCAGATGGCCTATGTAGCTTTTTTTTTCCATACTGGCATTTACAATAAACATGGTCACTTTATCGTTCACTTTATTTTTCAGATTTTTGACTCTATTTTTAGGCGTAGACAAGGCAGAGCTTGTTCCTTGATGTCGGATATATCCTGATAGCGCTTTTGATAGTACTGCTGTTTGGCCATAACAGTGTTGCTGAACCAGTTGGCATGTGTAAGGTGGTAGATTAGTTATCACTTACCATCTTAGACTATTTTTAATTTTTCTCCATAATTCATTTTTTAGACGAAGACTAGATTTTAGACAGATTAGATAACTCACTGAGTTTGAAGGAAACTCGTGACCAGAAACATAATTCTCATGTGCGCCATCATGTAAAACAACAGCCTTTGAAGCAACTGTAGCTATTTAAAATAAAAACTATTTTAAACTGCTCCGCTTTATTGCCTTTTAAATAAACGTAAATTAACAAACATTACTAAACGATTTAGGAATCCATTTATGTCAATCCTGTCATCCAAATGCTATCAACTGTAGCTAAGTAAACTTTAGCCAGACGTTTTTCCAAGTCATGTTACTCCACACCACACCTGTTTTTAGCACTCTGTTCATTGACTTTGTTTCCTACCTGTTTTGTGTTTTGTTGATTAAGATTATGTTGACCTGTGTTCAGTTAAGCCTGTGTTTTGTTCTGTTCTTTGCGGAGTATTAATGCTAGAATTCCATGCTACCTATTGCCAAGCCGTTTTTGTGTTTGCTTGTTATTGGACTGTTTTGTTCCTGATTTTTGGTTTGTATTTCGGACCCTGTGTATAAATTAAAGTACTTGCATTTATGTTCAGCCCTGCCTCGGCGAGTTTCCGACTCCGCACCTAACAGCCAGCTAGCTATAGTCTGGTAAATTAGCTCACATTTGTGACAAGTGAAAATTTGGATTGCAAGAGTCTCAGTTTGCATAGCTGTAGAAACCAGATATCAGTCAAAAACTAATAATTTACAACATTAGCTACAATCTTGTTTTTTATATAAACATGCAACGTACACAACAAAAAACAATTTATCAGTTTACCATCGATCTTGTCCATCAGTAACACTTACTCTGTTTGTTATTTCTCTGACTTTGCCACATCACTAGAGGTTCTAGTGAAGTTTTAGTAATATGAAACTAAAGTAAAGAGTCCATGCCTTGATTGGTCCAAGCTGTTTTGGCAGTTGTTTTGGCAGTCAGTTGTAAGGTTATGGCTGATCAGTGTACAAGTGAGTGGTGAAAATAGCAGGAAACGTTTATTACAACATTTCTTTATTCAAAAAAAAATCCCAGAATTGTTGTGCTTTTTTTTTTTGAGAACTTCTCGAGAAAAACCACTTACCTCTTATTGTCAGTATTTATCGTTTCATTAGCATAAACTGTAGGAGAACGTGCTGAGACAAAGAACAAAGCAACAACACCACAAAACACAGCAAAAGTAGATGATTGACTTGTTTAGATCAGCAATATCAACACATTTTAGGAGGTTTAACAGCACTACCAGTGTAGCATGTTTACAGTATGTAGTCCTCACGCCCCAGCCCCCCGCATCACCCCCTTATAAAGAAGCAGAGGTTTCTGTGGTATGATTCATGAAGTGTCCAGAGGGAGGAGGTTGTGAAATCTAATCTACATTTTTAGGGAATTGCAGCCAGACGCTAAGGTGATGAGAATCACTGGAGTAAAGGAACTTGATGGGCAGAAAACGTCCATCCGTTCACCATGACACAACAACATCTGTTAATGTTAGTTTCCCCAAAAGTACCCAAAGTGTTGCGTTAACAATTTTTTTTTTTTTTTACTAATGGCTACTTTAATGCGAGACCTCAGGGTTTTCAGGCTTTTCTATCTCTGACAACAGCCTTTCATTCCAAAGCCTTTTATTCAATGATGTAATCCATGACCACCGAGTTCTTTATGACCGTGTCATGGTGTTTAATAATCAAATGAAAGTCCACTCCGAAAGGAAAAGAGTTGTTATTGGCCTGTGTTTCCTCTTAGGGAGTGCACTGGTCATGATTAAAGGTAAGGATGAAAAGAAACAGTCCTTTTATTCGTCTGTGGAGGATCTGAAAAAGCTCAAGCCGTCTACAATCAATCTCTAATCTCTCTTCACGTTGGAAGGGAAAGGTGGGAGTTTTCTTCGAAACCTGATAGACTAATGTGTGTGTGTGAGAGAGAGAGAGAGAGAGAGAGAGAGAGAGAGAGAGAGAGAGAGTATATAAGATGGAGGAGAATTCCAGTGTGTTATTGTATGTTTTTGGTCACTGGCTGACGTTTGGGTTTCTACTGCTTTGCGTGCTCTTTGCTCTTTTTCCTGGGCTGTGCGTGTGTGTGGGTCATTCATTGTGCTAGATTTGCAGTTTGATTGCTTGGTTTTCTTTCCAAGAAAGCTAAATGCGAAAAAGAGAGTCACTAAAATCAATTTTGTTTTGCTTTTTATTCTAATATTGGTCGACAGGGTTGGCCGTTTCTGCTTTTCTGCCCAATCTGCATATCTATAACACACATATTTCTGTATGTATTCTGATCAAATATCCCCTGTATATAGCAGAGGGGATAGCTTTCTCTCGATATAAAGCCATGATTACTTGCATTAAACCAGACCATAACCTAATCTCCACAATATCCTTCCTTAATTTTGCTAAGTAACCCACTGAGAATCTCCTGAAAGTGGCCAATTTTGTCCCAATGCACCTTACAGCAGCATCTGTACTTCATCATGTGTATAATAAAAATAATAAAGAAGTAATATAATCACAATGCATTTGGTTTCATAGTGCTTTAACCCTACAGATTGTGAGATCTCAGCAGTCTCATATGCTCACTGCAAGCCACACAGCAAGTTCGATGTATGTAGACCGAATCGTAGGCTAAGACACAAGCCAATATACGAGCTGTCTCGAAAGTAAGGATATATCTACATAAAATGAAAACCGTTTCTGAGAAGGTGATTCGGTTTTAGACACAAGCTATGGAGAAAGAGGCCATGTTACCAACATGAAGGCCACAGCTCCATGTTTCTGAAATTGGTGATGCATCCAGTGTGCATCATCCATCTGCGGTGCTATAGTGATAGACAGCAAAGTTAAACAAGAATCAAGTACTTGTAATAAGGGTATTTATGTGTATGGAAAAAAAACAAAGAGGAGAATGTAGAACTGGATGTGGCTGGGGTAAAGTGCACTGGCAGCTCAACAGTTAAGAGTTGCATAAAAGGTTGGGGCTTAAAAGCGCCAGAACCAACCAAGCAGACACTGTTAGGGCCCTGAGCAAGACACTTAACCCTATCTGCTTAAAATGTGAAGTGAAAGTGACAAATGTGACCTCCACATTTCACCCATCCGTAGAGTGATACGCACACATCAGTGAACACTAGGGGGCAGTGAGCACACTTGCCCAGAGCGGGGGGGCAGCTCAAAACCACAGTGCCCGGGGAGCAGTTGGGGGAGTCGGTCGTGTGTTACCCTGTGAGGGGATCGAACCTTCTGGTCACAAGATCAGTTCCTTAACCACTAGGCCACCGCCTCCCCCCATGGCCAGAAACGTGTGGGTAAAGTTTCGGAAGTTTTCTGAAGACTACATTTACATTTACGGCATTTGGCAGACGCTCTTATCCAGAGCGACTTACAAGGTTATTGGTATTACAGGTAGG
>JAOVVF010000027.1:5355725-5366337 GCA_028565595.1 Duopalatinus emarginatus
GCTGCCCAGATCGGAAATCGAACCCAGGTCTCTCACATGGGAACCCAATGATGTTACCACTGTACCACACCAACCACGTCAGAAAAGGGGTGTGGAGTAAATCCAAGTCAGAATACATGGCATAGATCAGGCCTGTAACACTGATCGTTACTTCAAGTCGAACAAAAACACAAGGGTTTAATACACCGACTAATCGAGAGCAGACGACAGGCGCCGGTTATCACAAGACAATAAGGAACCAACCAATGACAGGACAGAGGTCTAACCATGACGTGAACTGAAATAAAAAGCACATAGCGATGTAAAACAAAGCAATAAAGATGTTCTTTTGCAACTGAGAACTGCATGACAAGTGTAATGTGTAACAACACATGTCGCATGTCCCAATTCAGAGGCTGCATCTGAAGCCAAAATATTGCGCGGTTCCAGAAACGCAACCAAGAAATCCCATTCTGCGTTTGGCTTTCACAGGCTAGTCAGGCTTCAGAGTACACGGCGCCTTAGACGACGTCGTTCTGTGTAGTGAAACACACAAATACTAATGAACACAAACTCTAGGGGGCAGTGAAGAAACTTGCCCAAAGCCACAGCAGTGTGTGGCTCTCATCCACAGGGCCCAGGAGGCAGTTGGGGGTTAGGTGCCTCGCTCAAGGGCGGCTGTAACTGACAGCCGTGGCCTAGTGGTTAGGGAACTGGTCTCTTGACCGGAAGGTTGTGGGTTCAATCCCTGCCCAGGGCAAGACACGACTGGGGTGCCCTTGAGCAAGGCACCTGACTCCCCCAACTGCTCCCCGGGCACCGTGGTTTGGGGCTGCCCCCCGCTCCGGGCAAGTGTGTTCACTGGTGTGTTTGTGTTTCACTGCACGGATGGGTTAAATGCGGAGGTCACATTCCTCTGTGTGCAAACAAATAGTTCACTTTTTAACTGGACGATAACTTTGTGCTCGACTTTCTTTTGCTTAGTTTTTTTTCTGTATTCCATAAATAACTAATCACTGCCTTCTAGTGTGTGTTTCACTGTACAGATTTCCTCTGTGCCAATGGTGGACAGTAAATGACTCACTTTCACTTTGCCTATTTCTGAGGCCAGTCAGCTAAAAAAAAAACGGTATCCAGTGTTCAGAACGTGCTATTATACAAGTCTTGGACGTTTTCTTTTCTTTAAGCAACTTTTGACAAGTTGTGAGTGTCTGTTAAATCCAGTCTTTCTCCTGTCGTCTCAGAAAACGCCCCGCAGGCGTTTGGCATCTCCTTATCGCAGGTCATTGCCAACGACCGAACCCAGCGTCAGCGTCAAGAGGGTCAGCGGGAGGAGCAGAGGGACCCGAGCGACCTGGTGTCCTCCATCCTGCAGTTCGCAACACGTCGACCCACCAAGGAGCTTTCTAGCAGCAACTCATCGCTCAGCTCCACGTCAGAGACAGCCAACGAGTCCACTTCATCCAACACCCCCGAAGCAGCACCTCGCGCTCGCAGGAGGGTGAGAACAGCCTGCTTCAATTAGTGATTATAAAAAATTTGCTTTTTTTTTTTTTTTTTTTAGAGCAGATGAACTGAGGAGGTTAAACTCGTAGTTCTGGAGTGATTTATTTTTCACATACAGTCATGTGAAAAGTCACTCTCGCTGATGATGAATTCATCAAGGGCATTTGATTAGCAGCGTCTGCATACTACTTACTCTTTTCACTCCTATAGAAGTCTGTAGGTATACTAATTTTTTCACACACTGCTTCTGCATTCAACTTGCACACCAATGTAATACTTGGTAGGTCCCCCATGGTGCAAGAACTCCACCAAATTCTGAAGACAATAAACACCATACTTTCTGCAGGACTCTCCACAATTCTGTTGCATTTTGAGGATTTTCGTGCTCCACACAGCGTTGCATGGCTTCCCAGACGTGTTCGATAACGTTAAGATCTGGCGACTTACGTTGGGAATGACAAAACCCCAAATTCAGATGAGTGCTCCTCTAAACATAACTCGGCTTCTCTAGATGTGTCTGGTGGCACATTGTCCTGTTAGAAGAGGCCGAGCTTATAAGAATATGAATGCAGGACACACAGCATTCACCTGTGAGAGATGTTTGTAGGTGTATAAGCCAGCTAAACAAACCCCATTGATTTGGTTGAACCCCAAACGATTGGTGGATCTTTAGACAGACCTTTGGACAAGGCCTTGGGATGCAACATGTCCTTATGAAAGAACAGCTCCGAGCCGCAGTTTAAAATGCATGAAAATGACTAATACCCTAAATTATCTAAAAAGAAACACACTATTTGGATATATGCTGGCAAAACTCTAGAATACACCAGCACAGTCTGACCAATGATGGAGCTGAGGTCAATTTTTGGGATCAGGATCAGAGCCTGGGAATAAATCCCATTTTACACTAGACATGGTAAAGACACTGGTGCGGTGGTTAATGAACACCAAACATAACATTACATTTGAACTCTATTTCTGCTGCCTACCACACACAGCAAGGGTGTGGTTCCTGTCTAGTTACAAAGCAATACACATTATTGATGGTATATTCTGCTGGAAATGGACTGCAGTCTGTACCTATTGTAGCGTCAGATCCCTGTTCTTGCCCTAACAGGAGTTGAACCTGATCGGGTCTTCTGCCGTTGTAGGCCAAACACCTTAGGATTTGGTGTGTTATGAGTTCGGAGATGCTTTTCTGCTTACTACGGTTGTAAAGATTCATCTTACCTTATAAAACCATGCCTGGTCTGTTATAATAAGAGGGGAGTAGAGAGAGGTAATGAGGATCAGGCATCATGGGCAAAGTGGAGAAGATCTTGGTGTAGGAAACAAAAACGAGAGAGAGAAAACAGACGCAGGTACAGTGTCAAAAACCTTATTAGCCAACCATGGCGTCTCTTGGACTCGAAAACCAAACCTCAACTGGAAACCAGAGCCAAATAATCAGGGAAGCAGTTTCAAAACACCAAGAATTTGCCAGCTTCTGAAGCTTAAAAGCGAAGCCCTTGTGAAACGCGGGGCAATTTTGACAGCGTCAGTGGAATTTCACTCTAAATCATTTACCTCCCTCTTTTAGCAGCACAATAGCTCACTTACATGCATTCCAGAGGCCCCTGCAAACCTCAGGAGACCCTACAATCTCACAAGCAGGCCTGTTTGTGAGAAAGAAAAAGCAGTTTGTTAGTAACGGTGTAAACGCGAGAGTGGCGTACGCTTCAGAAACTGCAGCTCTTCCTTCACTCCGTACACATCCCGTCATTACGCAAACGTTTCTTTGCAGAGACGCTAGATAAACAACAGGGTAATAGGATGCAGATGAATCAAAGCTCGTAAAGGTGTGACTAATAATTAGGTGTCGGAGCCAGGGCAGAACCAGAGCTGGGCTGTTACAGGACAACAAACATATATTTCATTCGGTTGCATAATACACAGACACACAAGCTGCATCTTAGAGCCTATTATGATGTTATGTTGTACCTGAATTACTCCCATTGTTGAGCACAATAACCTCCAGGGGCAATTTTAAAAACCTGGATAAAGTGTGTACTTTTAGTTTAGTTTTTTTTTCTCATCATCTTATTCAGGTTGTCATGCGAATCAGACTACATTTGGACATTGGATAACTAAATACAATATATATATATATATTATAGCTGTTAGATATGACGATATATATCATGTAATGATAGAAAAACCTGTATTGTTTAATATTTGGCTCTATAGTCTGTTTCGTTGTGTTGCAGTCGTTTTGTTTGGACGACACGTTAGGGCCGCGTGCACACACACACTCACATAGGAGACACACACGGCGCAGACCAGACTAATTCTGATCAGGAGAGAAATCCAGACGAGCAAGCACAAAACAAGGAGCTTGTACCTAAAGGGTCCGTGTATCTTTTGGTCCTTCGATTTTCTTTTCAGAAAAAGAAATTTGTAAATGAAAAACAAACAGTTATCTGATTTTTGCTTTAAAATCCAAATACAAGAAACAGAGAAATAAGTCGTATTTCGTTTTCCTTGCCAGAAATAACAAGTACAAAATGTAAAAGCGAATCATCATTTTTCTTTCTTCACAAAACAGAAAATACAATCGCAATGAAACAAAAACAGAAATATGGGCTGCGTCCGAAATCACGTACTCAAGCAGTACGTACTGAATTCGAATCAGTGTGCACCGTTAAAGCAGTACGCAATTCCAGTATGCAGGGGCATAGATCCGCCATCTTTCCAATGTCATGTGACGCATGATGTCATATCACAGTCATTTTTTTAAATCCCCAAATGTACTTTTTTGTTGCTCGTCTTCAGTTCAGAACATCTGCGCTGCTCGAATTGCATTATGGGACAGAACAGTGTGCTCAGTTCGCGTAATTCGGGAACTTTTCGCGTACTGCTTAATGCATACTGCACATTTGGACACACTAGTCACGATCGCATACTGTTTTTGCGTACTGTTCCGTACTGTTCAGCAATGGTCTGTTTTTTCTCAGACCGGAAGTTTACACTCACAAGGCCGTTGTCAAGGCAACCGGACGCACATAAAACGTCCCAGACGTCTTTTTCCCGCGACACTCCATATGCCAGGAAATATCTGTAATTGTTTGACTTTGTATAACTCAACATATAGAAATATATTTTTTTTCATGTGGTCATTTATATATACGACTCATATATACGAGAGAGTGAGGGTGAGAGAGAGAGAGAGAAAGAGAGAGAGAGAGAAAGAGAGAGCATGCACATATATGTACAGAGTGTGTACATAGTCACACGAGGATGCATATGCAGACATGTAGAACACCCAGACAAACAGTGACACAGACACACAGGTAGAAAGAGTTGCAGGTTTATAATTACACAAAATTGACCTTGTTAACCATACAAGCGGCAAAAGGATATCATATCAAATATACACCATCAGCCATAACATAAAAACCGCCTGTCTAAACAGCAGCCATACAGCTCTGACCTGGCACCTAAACATTAGCTACAGATCTTTTTACGGATGTTCTGCAGGATCATACCATACAGCTAGCCTTCACTCCCTCATAGAAATCAGTCATATTTGGGCTTTTATGACCTGGTTGTCCTTTTTGGACCACTTTTGATAGGCATTAACCACTAACTCTGCTTTGTAGCATCAACACTCACCATCGATGTTATTTGGAACGCCTAGACATTCATGCAGTTATCTAATCAGCCAGTCATGTACCAGGAGAACATCCAAGAGCAGGAGTCCATCATGTGCACAGACTTATTCAAACTGGACTGGTGAAGATTAGATTAGAAAAACACCAGGTGATGTTCTTTGGAGGATCCTAATGTGGTTTCCTTAAGATGTGATATTTCGTACATTTGCTGATGCTTTTCTTCTCACCACGGTTGATATGAGATACTTCCTGTCAGCTCAGACCAGTCTGCCCATTGTGCTCTGATTGGCTGATAAGAGAATTATATGGGTGTACAGACATTCCTAATGAAGTGGACAGTTATATATACGTGTGTATATATCATTCATAGATTTTTAACATCCTGAGTGGTGTACTTTGGTAGGTTTGTACACAAGCATTATTCAAATGACGGTCATTATTTTAGTAACACGGGTTTGGCAGGAAAATGACACACGTAATTGATTATAATGTCTCGGGTAGGGCGGCATGTCCGTGGACTCCATAACCGACTTGGACGACAACCAGTCCCGTCTGCTGGAAGCGTTGCAGCTCTCGCTCCCGGCTGAACCAGCCAGCAAGAAGGAGAAGCAGCAGGACAAGAGGCTGAGCTTGAACCCTATCTACAGGCAGGTTCCACGTGTGCTGGACAGCTGCTGCCAGCACCTTGAGAAGTATGGTACGCATGCTACCAACGTTCACACCTATGCATGATGTAAACTATACCAGGTCGCCAACAGGCAGCTTAATTACTCTTTTTCTTTCTTTATCAGGCCTACAGACGGTGGGGATCTTTAGAGTTGGCAGCTCAAAGAAAAGAGTGAGGCAGGTAGGAAACGGTTTTTGCTCAACACCACGCTACACCTCGTCTCATGCATTTTGGTTACTGGGCCTTACGTCCAAACACTACGGAAAAGCTTAGCTGTGAATGTTCTTAAAGAAGCGGTATGTAGTCTAGAGAGCAAATGACTGACCTCTCCTTCCAAACACAACACGTACTTCATAAGGAAAAGGCTGAGTGATGGGTGGAGCTACATTCTGGGACAGAAAAAAATAAATAAAACCAAGCTTTAAATGAAGGAAGTAAACAGCTCAAATAAACCAATCACCATACTAGTAATTTATATTAATTATTATAGTATTATTATGGATCTAGAAACATTTCCAACTATTACAAATGGCATCTTTAATTTTTAAGCAGGGCCCGCTGGCGGGCCCAAAGGGGGTACTCCGCGTCCAGAGTCGTTTTTAAGCTACATATGCAGTTGAAGTTATAAATTTACATACACTTGGATTGACGTCATTGAAACTCATATCTATGCCCTGCATAGATACCATATCAACAATATCTCCAGTTTTAGCAACTTTTTAGGATATCTACTTAATCAGAGGTGGGTTGAGTAGTCAAAAATTGTTCTTAAGTAAGAGTATTGTTACTTTAGAATAATATGACGTAAGCAAAACATCGTCACCCAATGAATTACTTGAGTAAGAGTAAAAAGTACTAAGTGAAAAAACTATTCAAGTACTGAGTAACTGCCGAGTGACCTCTTTGTTTAATAATCAGGACGTCAAATAATACACCCGAATGCACAAAAATATTCAAGTTCAAGTTAAATTCTCTTTGGGTTGTTGCGAAACACGCCGTCGTCTGTGCCATTGTACTGTGCTTCTGCGCTCTTTTCCGCCAGTGTTTGTCGCAGGGATTTTTTGTGCAGTCATATGACTGGCTCTATTTGATTGGTGAAATGGAGTCAAACATTGCTAGTGGCTACATTTAATTGGTGAGATGTTTTAACAAAACAAAACAAAGTGTTTGTGCATTGGATGGATCGATATAAATAAGCAGCGAGTAGCGAGCAAAATGTAGCTAAAGGTAACAGAGTAAAGGTAGCGCTTTTTCTTCACAAATACTCTTGTAAAAGTGAAAAGTGCTGCATTAAAACTACTCTTACAAGTACAATTTATCCAAACAGTTACTCAAGTAAATATAATGGAGTAAATGTGGTGTGTTACTACCCACCGCTGCACTTGATTTATTACAAGCAAGTCTCCTAACAAAGATTATTTTCACTTCAAAAGTTTCCATATATAAAGTTGACTGTTCCTTTCAGTAGCTTGGAAAAATCCATTAAAAGACATCATGTCTTTAGAAGCTTTTAGCAGGCTTACTGACCTCATATGAGTTAATTTGAGGTGTACTTGTGGCAGTATTTTAAGTCCCACCCTCAAGGCCTACTTGTCTCTTCGCTTGACATTACAGGAAACTCAAAGACCTCTACAAGTCAGGTATATCATTGGGAGCAATTTTCAAATGCCTGAAGGAACGATGTTTATCTGTTGAAATAATAATCAGCAAGTTTAAACACCATGGGACTATGCAGCCATCATATTGTTCAGGAACAAGACATGCTCTGCTTTCCAGTTCTTTAATGCCAAAATACAAATCAAACCAAGAACAACAGCAAACAATCTTGGGAAGATGCTGGAAGAAACAATTACAAAGGTATCGATATCAACAGTAAATCATGTCCCATATCAACATGTCTTAAAAGGCCACTCAACAAGGAAGAAGCCACTGCTTGCAAGTCAAAGACCACCATCCTGAGTGTAAAGCATGGGGGTGGAAGCATCATACTGTAGAGCTGCTTTGTTGCAGGTGGGACTGCTCTATTTTACCAAATAGATAAGGAATAGATGTGGCAAATCAGGCAGAAAGTTAAAGCTTGGGGGCAAATAGGCCTTTAATGGACAGTCATTCCAAGCATACTTCCATAGTTGTGGCAAAATGGCCTAAGGACAACAAAGTGAAAGTAAAGTAGTGACTATCACAAAGCCCTGACCTTAATCCCATAAACAATTATAGGAAGAACTGAAAAGCGTGTTAGAAGAAATTCCATGTCCCTATTGTAAGAAGCTTGGGGAGGATATCTGAAAAGTTTGGCCCAGGTTAAAGAATTTAAAGGCTACCAAATGCTACCAAATACTACCCATGTGAATGTAAACCTGTTCTGACGTTTATACCTAATTATAGGGTATTGATCTTAACTGAGCTAAGATGGGGAATGTGTACTGTAACTAAATGTCAGGGCTTAAATAAGCTGAGATTAAATAAATGTGGCTATGATGTAGGTAAACCTACGACTTTAGCCATAGCTATCTAACTTGTAATTTGTTTTATTTCCTGCTGTTTGTATGAGAAAGGCTTTCTTTCATTACATGCTTGACATTTTAGTTATTTGACATGATAATCTAGCTCAACTTGAGCAAAATTTATCTTCATTTCTAAATCTCGAGGTTCTGTTTTAACTAAAAACAATAGTGGGAGAGAGAGTTGAGTGACACCGCTGAGAGCGCGGTGCCTTTTTTTTTGCTGATAAAACATAAGATAAATAAAATCTGATGACAGATTTTCCCCTAGCCTCCGTCTTTCCCTAACTTCACAACCCAACAACAGCTGATTTTATCTTTCATTCACCATGCTGCCAACTCGTCTCGGTTATGAATGCTATTTTTTTCTTTTTCTTTCAAATGACGGCGAATTCTCTCCAGATCCATATGCCCCATAGCTCTTCCTTTTAGACGAGTATGCTGGAGTTTTGCTCGGTTTACACTCTCGGGAGAAAACGTCGCCCAGTGCAAACGGTGATCTTATTTCATTAAGGTAAACAAATATCACCGGGTCCCAGCGTGCATTAGAATCAAATTGCAAAGGAAACAGGAAGGCGCTGTGTGAGGAACCTGTCGGACGAGTGATGGGAGAGACGCCGCACCAAAGGTCACACAGTGTTAAGCATTTTTTTTCCACAAAAACAGCAAACAGCTGATTATTTGATTACAAAAAGAACAAAGGATACATACAATACATGCATAACATCACATTCTGGGTTATTCACTGCAGGGGAAATTTAAGATGTTAGTAATGGTTGAGTAACTCAGAGGCGTTAGCATGAACAGTTTTACCAGTGATTATGAAACAACACCAGTCTCCTTTAGACAGCTCCATGTGCTGAGAGTATTTGGCGAGATCTTAATGTATGCACCTGGGTCTGATAACGCTGAGTGAAGGCGTTGTGAATGCAAAGTTATGACAACAGATCTCCTCACTCTCCAGATCAAGATCGCTTTCTAACACTGCAGCACTATACTGACAGAGGGCAGCCATAGCCTGAGGTTTAGGAACCGGTCTTGTGACCAGAAGGTTGCAAAATTGATCCCCTGATTCCAACTGAAGTGCACTTTAGCAAGGCACCTAACCACCAACTGCTCCCTGGGTGCTGTGGATAGGTGCTGTTCACTGCTATTGTGTGTGTGTGTGTGTGTGAGTTAAATGTGGAGGTCAGATGCCCCTGTATGCAGGCACAGTAGGTCCGTCACTTCACTTTCACTTACAGTTGACTGTCCAAGCTGCTAGTCACAAAGCTTTGACCAAAGTTTTGGAAGCACGTTAGATGCAGGAAAATCAGACCACAGTATTAGTATTGTACCTTATATTGTTTATATATATATATAAAGATTATATATCTGCTACCAAAATCTAAGGCTAATATAAAGCATAATAAGGAAGTGCAACATTTGGAAGGAAAACATGAAGGATGGAGCTGCAGGACTGGTTTAAAGATGCTGACTGGCGAATATTCTTTCACTGTGACAGAAATGTGAGTGCAGTTACAGAGACTATAATAGATTACATTCAGTTCTGTGAGGACCGAAAAATTTAATTCAATAAAATAAAGAAGATATTAAAATAGACATAGAAATATAAATACACATCTAAGAATGATTAGAAAGAAAAATGATACAATATTCAGAAAACTTTTGCAAATATATATTGCGTAAAATGTGCGGCAGAATGTCCTTATGTGCAGTGTGTGCAGGGGTCCGTGTGTTAAAAAGTATAAATACAAAAGATAAAAATACAAATAAAAAAAATGTTAAATGTCAGCAGCAAAAGTATTTTGTGCTCTTTAAAGAATTGATGAAAGTGAACCACTCATTGACCTACTGTGTGTAATGGGACCTCTGAGTTAATCTCATACATTAGACTGCAGTGCATATATATATATATATATATATATATATATATATATGCCCTTCATGTTCTTCAAACTTCAATCATCCATTCCACCAAACGAGTCAATGACAGAATAAGCTGTTTGGCAAGAGTAAATTTGGCAAATTTTTCATGGACACAACACACAAACTCAGCTCAACTGCTCATCCCACAAATACATGTTCCTTACAATTGTGGCACCAATTAAAAGGTTTTCCAACGGTATAAGATTTATTGCCAAGAATCAACAAAAATAATCTAGCAAACATAAATTTCCTTACTTTTTGTGCTATATATAGTAGAAGTAGAAGTAGAAATGGTGTATTTATTTCTACCTAATTGCTTTTTGCACTTTATAATAAGAGACAGAAGCTCTTTTTTTGTCATCTGTTGTCATGTCATGTCT
>JAOVVF010000027.1:5372323-5382725 GCA_028565595.1 Duopalatinus emarginatus
GGCAGCCAGTCTGTGCTACACCAATAAGGGTCCTTGGGCAAGACTCCTAACACTACATTGGCCTGCCTGTAATACCAATAACCTTGTAAGTCGCTCTGGATAAGATGCCATGGTAAATGCCATGACATAACTACAGATGCCTACTATTCACAGCTTACTTTAGAGGCGTCTCAGTCACATGCAACTCCGACTGAAGTTAAACCCATTGTTTTTGTAGTATATCAGCCTGAGCAAGTAGCAGCCCCACTTGATGGTTGAGTTCTGCATTTACTATGGATTAAGTTATGAATAACACTTACTTAAAGTAATCCGCAAGCTTAGCTTTTATTATCGGTTTGTTTTCTTTATTCGACTTAAGCAGCTTTTTAATCTCTAAATACACATAACTTTTCCTATGTAAATACTGATGCCAACTGTGAACACACACACACATGCACACAAGCACACACACACACACAAGCACACACATCATCCAAGTTAGGATTACGATAATGGATTAATATGAAGAATCTTAAAGCCCAGACTCTGAATCCGACTATCAGCATGGATTAGGAGTCAATTAAAGTAGCATAACACTACGGTTCTGTGCTTTTACAACACTGCCTGTTGCGCATACACTGGATTTTGTAACTTAGTACTGCTTTTTGCACAGCGTGCTCGACATGTTCCACTATGTGATAAATATTGTGTGATACTGTACTCGTAAAAACATCATTAGCTTCACTGATATTTTTTGACATATAGCTTACTGCTAGCAAACGCATGGCTTTACTGAAAAACATTATAAACAGTGTTTAAGCTCAGACAGTAGTGTTTGCAATGCGAACACACACAAAATAACGTTTTATACTATATAGCGGTCTATACAAACCTAGTTTGCTAGCTAATGGTTTTATTGTACTTGGCTAGCAATGATAATGTTAGCTTACAATGTATGGCCAAAAGGTTGTGGACACCTGACCGTCACATGCACATCTCGGCCTTATACTCCTTTGCAGGAAGCCGTGCCTTGTGTTGTGACTTTAAGGTCCTCAGTCTGATCCCAGCACTGACAAGACGTGACTGAAGTGCCCTTGAGTAAGGCACCCAACACCCCCTATTCACATATGGGCCTTTTATTCTTTGGGTCTAGCCGTATACTTGTGAATCAGCCTTGTGACCAGAAGGTCCTCAGTCTGATCCCAGCATAGACAAGACGTAACCGAAGTGCCCTTGAGTATTGCACTCAACCCCCCAAATGCTCCCCAAGCACCATAGATAGGGGTTGCCAACCACTCTGGGCAAGAGTGCTTACTGCCCCCTAGCGTGTTCACTTTTTACTGCACGGATGGGTTAAATGCGAAGGTCAGATTCCTCTGTGTGTACAAGCACAGTGCTTAATGTGTCACTCCACTACAATCATTGCCACGAATTTAAAAGCGCACAATTATATAGCATGCTGTAGCGTCAACGTCACCCTTCGCTTACTGAGCTCAAACCAGTTCCAGCATGACAATGTCTTGTGTGTACTATTAAGACACACACAGTTCACAGTGCACAACAGTGGGGCTCGTAATCCGGGCTTATTTTTCTTGATGTCACTTCAGTCCCAGTTCGCAATCCTCCATGCTCACGCTTCAGCGGTTCATTGCTTCGTTATTAATCTATAAAGAAAACCAGGCCTCACAATGTGGAACTCTCAGAGGTGTTCGTGAATACTCGCACTCCTGCCTGTGCTCTCAGTGTACTTTCCCACATGCCTATCTGCACAGGAAACCAGACTCATTTCACGCACGGGAGGGGAACACCGATCAACATTTTCATCACACTCGCGTTCCTGCTGAGACCCGGTGAGAGATTCTGGGGGAAAGGAAGCGGGGCGGTGCGCACGTTAGTTCGGTTCCTAGGAGTAAAATAAGGGGGCTGTTTTTAGTTTAGAAGTGATGGGTAGAGTTATTGCATTTACTCCAATTGTAAGATTCTCTTTGACGTTAGTAATTCACACGCTCACACACACACACATATACCCCTAATCCTTTTTGCTCCTGCTGGGAGAAAAATTTACTCTCCATCCTGCTGTGCTTGTTCGAGTTGTAGTGACAGTGTTGAAGTCTTAATCCTTGTGTGGCTTTAGAGGAACCGCTAATCATAAAATCATTGCACAGTGATCCTACAGTTAAAATGTGATATGTCTCTCTTTTTATTCCTCAGTGTTTTACTAGATACCAGTATTGAACTTCCCATTACAGGATATGGATATTTAAAGATTATGCACATGTGAAAAAGTCTCCAAAGACTGCTTGTTTGTCCACAGGTTACAGGAAACAAGATGACATCAACCAACTTGGCTACTATCTTTGGGCCAAACCTGCTGCACAAGCAGAAAAGCTCAGATAAAGAGTTCAGCGTGCAGAGCTCGGCCCGGGCTGAGGAGTCCACAGCCGTCATCGCTGTGGTCCAGAGGATGATCGCCAGCTACGAGGAGCTTTTCATGGTGAGCATTAAAGCGGACAAAATGTTATAATACAACATTGAACACTCAGATGAGGATGGGATCCTTTCTGAAAGGTTCCCGTCAAGGTTTCTTTTGGCTACCACTCTTGCCTCAGGCTTAGGATGCCAACCCACTGACATCACTATACCTCTTTTGTGATGCTTTTCCAGGCTTGTATCAACAGCTTCATACAGTCAGTGTTTTTTTTTTTTTTTTTTTTTTGGGGGGGGGGGGGTTCCTCTACCTTCAGTCTCCTCTTCAGGAGGGGGAAATGCCGCTGAAGGTCTGGTGATTGACTTGGCCAATTTAAAACCTTCCACTTAACCTCCCCGACGAAGTGCTTCGGTATGTTGGCAGTGTGTTTTGGGTCGTTGATGAGGTTCCATGCAATTAGACTGAATGCATTTCTGAGCAAAATTGGTAGACACAATGTTTCTGTAGACTTTTGAAATTATTCCGCCGCCACCATCATGAGTTACATCATTAATAATTATTAGTGATACAGTTCCAAAAGTAGCCATGCAAGCCCGAGGCATAAATCTACCTACACCGTGTCTGAACAGTGGGCTTGTTTCTGGATTCTTTACTTTGGACTTTTTGACCTGCCTTTCCATCACTTTAGTTTGGTTTCCATCACTTTAGTTAGGTTTATTTTGGTTTCTGAAGTTTTTTCTCTGTATTTGCAAACTTACTGTTTGCAAAAAGTGGTTTGAATCTTTTTGTATGGCCTCCATATTTCTGCTCTCAAAGTCTTCTTTGAAAAGTTACCTTTACCCCTGTCCTGTGGCTGTTATTGATGTCACTGGGGTTGCGTTTTTCTCCCCACAGTTTCCGTCACCAACTGCTGTTTGCTGAGTTCAGTGTTCCTGTTCAGTGTCTGGTTGTTAATACCCCAGTGGTATGTTACTTTTTCAGGACATTCCAGATAGCTTTACTGGTTAGGCCCAGTGCTTGTACAATGGCTCAGATAGATTTTCCCTTTAAAAACGTTAAACATTGTTTATTGTTCTCAGAAAAACTTCATTAGCTACACTGATATTTTTTGATGCAGCGCTTACTCCTAGTAAACACGTGGCTTTACTGAAAAACATTATGAACAGTGAACCTCAGACAGTAGTGTTCACAAGGTGAACACACACAAAAAACCATTTTTATACTGTATAGAGGTCTCTGGAGTTCATCAAAGCTAGTTTGTTGACTAGCATTTCTCCCATAGACAGCTTTCTGGTCTTTATGTTCGTTTATACCAGGGGTGCACAATGTGGGGCCTGCGGGCCAAGTTTGGCCCAGGCTCCATTTTTTTTGGCCCGTGCCAATTTTCCCCATCTGTACCCCTCTATGCCAGCCACTGGGAATTTCTGTCCCAACGACTCCCAAAGGCCTGCAATTCATTTTCTGACCACAGTTTTATATAAGTGCACGAGGGGGGCGCTGTTGAGTTGCTGGCTCCTCTTCCTGTAAGCAGGCTCATGAGTCATGAAATGAATAAGTGAGGAGTAGAGGCAGTGGCACACAGATAAACGAAAGTTCAAAGATAGTTGGCAAATTGATTATTTCTTCTGTGAAATTGATTCATTGGCGGTGCGCCTTATCTGCCAACAGAAAGTGGCAATTTTGAAGGAATACAATATCCATCGACATTATGAAACAAAACATTTGCCCCAGTTAGAAAAATACAGTGGTGAGATAAGAAAGCAGAAGGCTAGCGAACTGATAACCAGGCTCAGTGCACAATAACGCACATTACTGCAGCCATCATCTGCTCAAGAAAATGACATATTTCAATAACAGGTAAGGTGGACATTTGTGTTTTAGCCCACGGCCCACCACAGAATTAATTTTTGGCCCACCATAGAGAAATATTTGGGCACCCCTGGTTTATACTTTGTAACAACAAATGCGTACTTTACATTTGAACCCAGGGCTGAAATAAACAGTAGGCATTCAAAACTATTTTCTTTAAAATAATTAATCTAACAGGGCACACCTTGTTCACATTTCTTCTGTGTATAGCAAAAAAACAAATTAATTGGCTGTTCAGTACTGTATATTTAAAGAAAGTCGACGGGACTGGGTTTATGTTTAACATTAAGTAAACAATGCAAAAGTTTTCATTGTGTTTAAGTAACCTTATGATTTGGATGCGGCTTGTTGCGGTATACATCTACCATTCATTCTGTACTTAAATTATAATACGGATGTGCAATTTCCATGTGTTCCCTCATAAACCATGGGGCACAATTCTGCACACTCAACCCATTCCTTTTATTCATATCCAGGGAGTAATTAAAGTGTACTTATAAAATAAAAGTAAACGGTTGCTCATATACAGTAGTTAAGATACATGTTAAATTATATTTTATTTGTTGCTAAAATAGAACATTAGGTCAGGATCATCAGAGATCATACACAGCAACACGCTGAGTAAAAAAGCCGTATTCAGAGTTGAGTAAACGCCTGCCATTAGGAGGTAATACTTCAGCATTATTTATGGACTTAAACGCTGCTCAGACAGTTACAGACGCAGGGTGGAGTTTACCCGAGACAAAGGCATGTCTCAGTTATCCTCTATTCAGGCTTTTTCTTTGCGCAATATCTGTGTCTGCCAAGACGCAGTATTAAGTCTAACACCACTGTCTGACAACGTTATAACCGCCGTATTTCACCTTGGCATTTATGTATTGGGCAAGATAAATTACACCACAGAAAATTAAATACATACATACTTACACATATGCATATATGTACTGAACAAAACTATAAACGCACTTTTGTTTTTGCTCTCATTTTTCAGATCTAAGACTTTTTCTAAGTACACAAAAGGCCTTTTCTCTCAAATGTTATTCACAAAATTTGTCCTTATCTGTGTAAGTGAGCACTTCTCCTTTGCTGAGATAATCCATCCACCTCACAGGCTTGGCAGATCACGATGCTGATTACACAGCAGGATGATTGCACAGGTGTGCCTCAAGCTGGCCACAATAAAAGTCCAGTTTTAATCACAGCACAATGCTACAGACGTCACATGTTTTGACGGAGCATGCTGACTGCAGGAACGTCCACCACAGGATGGCCTCGTTATGAATGTCAACGCTGTGAATCGAGTGGCTTATGGTGGCGGTGGATCTCGTCACGGTATCTCTGTGCATTCGAAGTTCCATCAATAAAATGCACCTGAGTTTGTTGTTCATTATGCCTGCCCATACCATAACCCCACCACCACCACGGGCTTCTAATGTGTAACACCTGTGCAATAATCATGCTGTTTAATCAGCATGTTGATATGCCACACCTGACCCACAAACCTTACCCTATCTAAGCTGCTTATCCTACTACTGGATCATGTAAGTCTATTTCAGTACTTATTGGGCAGAAGGCAGTGAACCAGCCTAGACAGGTTTACACCAGTTTATTGCAGGGCAGACACACATACAGACACATTCACACCTAGGGGCAATTTAGTATTTCCATTTACTGGGCAGAAGGCAGTGAAACACCTTGGACAGGTCACCAGTTTATTACAGGGCAGACACACAGACAGACACATTCACACCAAGGGGCAGTTTAGTATCTCCTAGTGTTTACCTTACTGCTTGTCTTCGGACTGTGGGAGGAAACTGGTGGTCCTTAAAGAAGGCCACGTAGACAGGAGAGCTCCTCATAGAAAGGACCCTGGCCGTCTGGGACATGAAACCCAGGCCAGTCTTGATGTGACGTGATGGCACTACCCACCGCACCACCATGCCATATCAGGATTAGAGATCGACCGATATGGGTTTTTCAAAAACCGATGCCGATGCCGATATTTAGAGGTCAGGGTCAGCCGATGGCCGATCTGTGATGCCGATTTTTTTTGGTAATTATTAGGGCCGATATCTTAAAGCATTTTCCCTTTATTTGCATGCTAAACAATCTCACTAATAATAAGTGCATGCACAACATTTCTAAACTTTACATTATTTATTGAACACTGACTTGAACCGTCTCTCGAATTAATTTTGTGCGCTTAAATATTTAAACAAAGTTAACCAAACAAATCAATACATTGACCAAGTGTAAACATAAAATAACTATATATAAATATAAAAAAATAATTAGTGGTGTTGCAAACACACTCGCAGCAACCAGCGACATTTGTGTCTGGTTTAATGAACATCTGACACATCTAAAGTGTTATTAGTATATAAATCCTCAAGAAATCAACTGTGAATAAAACTTCACTTAGCAGCATAAAACAGCAGCAAACCCCCTCGGTTTTGGGTGAAAGAAATGATGTAAACATTACAGAACAAGATAAAAAGGAATGCTTTTTCATTTTAACTCTATTGTAGTCCCTAAGTCTTCGTCACTGTACCTATTTTTCACTAAAAGTTCTCAGTACTCCCAGTTAAAGAACGGCAGGTTGTAATGCAGGAAGCACAACCATTCTGCATGTTCTCCAGTGAGTCGGCTCCTCTCGTCATCATAAATATTCCTAATATTACTAAATCACTCACAGTAACACCTGACTTTAAATCGGTTCTTCTAAACACAAATGCCGATATAGTAAAAAATCGCAAATATCGGCCCGATATATCAGCCAACCGATATATCGGTATACCTCTAATCAGGACACTGTAATCCATTTACTGGAATATTGGTAGTCTTGCAAGCCAGAATTCCAGCTTGGTAGATTTTGTAAATTAAATGCATGCTAAACTAAAACATGGTACTTCACCATAAAGACTGACGTTTGACCAACTGGCAAACATTTCCATGCCAGTAACTGCCTTAAATAAAACTCCTTTTAAACGTTATTTATAAAGGTGGAACCTTTAAGACGGGATGCTGTGAATTCGGCTCTGTAAAGCTGAGTGAACTGCAGAGTTTTCTTTTCCGGGTTATGTAATTCTGAAGCCAGGGGACAGAAAAGTGTACAGTAAGCAACAGATGCACTGTGTGCTATAGCAGGAGCATTTTACTGTAGAATAATGCAGTTTTTATTCATCCTGTAAACAAATTGTCTGCTTTTCTCAACCAGCATTTGTTTAAGGACAAAATTTGTTCCGGACACTAATGAAATAACTCAAAGAGTACAAAGAGCTCTGCAACTTTGGAGGTGTAAACCGCATGCACGTAATTGTTATTTATTAAAGTAGAAACATTATTTATTAAGGTTGAAACAATAAAGTGGGTCAGATAGAAAATAGAGTTAAGCACAAGTCTGGATAGGCATAAATTTCCCCGTATAAATATCGATTTATCTTTAGCACTTAACCTGGCAAACTCAGTGCAGCAGGAAACAAAAGAAAAAGAAAAAAGAAACAGATGCGTATCATAAACTGGATGGTCATGTGCATAGTCTGTACACACCGAGGCACAGCACGGAGCTCACACACTCTCAAGTTACTCCTTGTACGTGCATTGCGCAAGTGTTTATTACCCACAATTACCCTATTTCATTCATTCCTCCCGTCTTTTTAATGGGCTTTTGAACCCCAGGCCATCGAGACTACTCTGGTTAAAACCTTTATGAGACAATAGAAGAGCCGTGCAGAAGTGTAGTTTGTGTTTGGCATGAATTTCAGGCCTGATTTCAGCCTGAATGGAGAGACTTACATGAAAGGCCCAGCAGGAGCCACCTGTAAATGGAGGGAGGGTTGTGTAGCTGGGGGCCAGACGGCTTTTACAGGTTAAACCTCCACCCATACGTTTACAAACTGAACTATTTTAAAGCGAGAAGAACCTTTGTGGAATATATGGAGTAAAACATTGAATGTTTTTTTCTTTTTTTTTATACATAAATACAGGTTCTGCCAACACACACAGTGACGTGCCAGAAAAAGTGGTACACCAGTCTAATACTTAGTAGGTCCACCATGGGGCATGGTCTCCATGAGCTTTTTAAAATATACTCCGCAATTCTGTTGTATTCCATGGTATAGGATTTCGGGGTCCCTTAGCGCACTGCATGACAGATGTGTTCGATAACATTGAGATCTGGTGACTCAGGTGTGAATGGCAAAACCCCAAACTCGCATAAGTGGTCTTTAAACCATCATATGGTGTCTCTAGACGTGTTTGGTGGCACAATAACCGGTTGGAGGCGGCCAAACCCATCAGAACCAATGCAGGACATGAACATGTGTAACTCGTAGCATTCAGCTGTCCGAGACGTTTGTAGACGTCCCGGCGGTCCCATGGAATGCCGTCCAAACCAACCCTATAGTGTTATATTTAATCCTAACCTCTCGGCCTAAAAATTCACATCCTGCTAATAATATTAGCTGTAACCTCACTGTACACACTGAATCATGCTATATAATAATATTGACTACTACTGAGTAATAATCCGGGATATTAAAGGGTTAAATGTTGCATGTGCAGGTGTCTGCAGACCTGCAGAACGAGGTGTTGATGAACCTGCTGGAGACGGATCCTGACGTTGTGGACTACCTGCTACGACGCAAGGATTCACAGTAAGTTAAGCAAAAACATAAATGTGCAGAGAAAATGTAAAGGGCTGTGATGTAAAAATGTGTCACTAGTAAGACCATGAGGCAGTCATTAGTGTAGTTTTGTAGGTATGTATCGCCCTCTGCTGGACAAGAGGGAGCATTGCAGCTGAAAATACAGTTTTGGTTTTGTCAGTTATGTCTTATAAGTCTTATAAGAGCCTAATAAGGTTCCTCCTGCAACCTGCATTATTATGACACCATCTTTGCATGTTTCTCTTTTAGAAGTCCCGAATTGTTAAACTCTGAGGCTTCACTCTCCCTGAGCGAGTGCAGATCATCCAGCGACTCCAACAAGGCGTCCAGCGGTGAGGTCTCTCCCTATGACAACAACTCGCCTGTGCTGTCCGAGAGGCGAGGCGGAGACCTGGGGAAAGAGAGTGAGGTCCAATCTGGACGAGGCTTAAGCACAGAGCGACTATTTTGTGTCCCAGAACAGTACAGCCTTGTAGGACAAGTGACCGGACGCAGCAGGGACACGGTTTCAAATATCTGGGCCCCGACAAAGGGTGAGGAAAAACAGGTTGTTTTTTTTATGATTTATTTTAAAGCAATATAAACAAATATGTCTTGAAATGTGCACATCAGTGCACCGAACCATTATAAGGCATGTGTGATATAATTTCAGAGGACCATGCCAACATCTGGGGCGCGTGGCACACAACGCTGAAGCAAGGACTGCAAGAACAAACCTATACAGGTAATACATGATAAAAGACTTCAGCTCTATTCTACCAAACTGGTTAAATTCGTCACCAGTCTTCAGTACATTGAATATGATTTGGAAATACACCCTGGATTAGATGCCAGTCCATCTCAGGGCACTTATACATTAATATTATTCATGAAAGCAGTGAATCTGGGACCTTTGCCCTTGTGTAAGTGCCCTGTAATTTGTCTGGCAACCAGTAACCAGTAACAATTCTGAGATCTCCAATTTTACAGCATAAATTTAAAACACTGCACTGATTTTTTGCTATTAGGAGATCGAATCCAACCCAGTGTCCAGTCAGGCAAACAATTATATTATATTGTTGCTTCACAACAAATCAATGTTGTTATAAAATCGGGGTTCATGACTGTTCTCCTTCCATCGAAGTGGATGGACAACCCCACAGATGTCAGATGCCGTCATATCAACTCCTTGATTACTTTAACTACGATAAACTAATTAGCTACATTGCTAACATCACAATGCTTAACAGAGATTTACCCGTTTTATTCTTCCTTCAGATGTCCTAAAGCCACAGGTTTCTTCCTTTTTCATTCTTTTCTCTATAGGGACGTAAAGAAAATCTTTAATACGTAAATGTCATACAAAATGTCTTGCAGCAACTTTTTTTTTCCAAATTTCCATCAGTACATTTGTTTTTACTAGGGCTGTCGAAGTTAACGCGATAATAACGCATTAACGCGATCTCAAATTATCACGATT
>JAOVVF010000027.1:5382825-5402121 GCA_028565595.1 Duopalatinus emarginatus
CATTTTAATTGTAACATTTCACTTTAAAGCCTTATTCATTGACATAGATTAAAACAATGCGATTAACTATATGAAATTCTGAGATTAATCGAGATTAAAATTTTTTATCGTTTGACAGCCCTAGTTTTTACCCAAAAAGGTTCATGGTCATTCTGACGACAGGCAAGTGATGTATGCCTGCTGTTATCCATAGGGCCAGTTCAACATTGCCAAGAAATGTTGAGAGAAAATGGTAGAAGCCAATGGAGGCCCTCAGACACATGGGTGGAGCATTTGAGACTCTGTACTCAGGATCAATTAAATTTGATAGAATTTTATTTATACTGCGCTTTAACAGTGGACATTGTTCCAAAGCAGTTTTACAGACATATAAAATCCGGATTTTACATTTATATAAATTTTATCGCTGATGAGCAAGCCGGAGGTGACAGTGGCAAAAAAAAACTCCCTCAGATGACAAGAGAAATAAACCTTGAAAGGAACCAGACTCATAGACGAACCCATCTTTATTTGAATAACAGATAGTGCTGCTATAAATAATCCCAAATGAATAACTGGGAAATTCATTATAGTTTTAACGTAAATTCAGATTTTTATTACATTTTGTCGAATGTTCACTGATGGACACTTGACTGATGGTTTTGTCCTGTTTATATCAGTCACAGTCCAAAGCCAAATTTGTGGTTTTTAGATATGTCCATCCTGATCATTTTTAGACTGTCCGTTTGGGTCCGTCTTCAGCAGCAGTGAGTGATACTCAGCCGAGTCTCCAAGCAGACACGCGACATCAGACTTTGCTTAACTGATGATGACATTATTGTCAAAAATACAGTTCATAGTTAAGCAGTGATCTGGTGACGTCAGTCTATAACAGGACGCATTTATTTTTCATTTGTGCTTATATACAGTCATATCTGGCGAACAGGGCACTGCACAGCTCCTTACACATAGTTGTCCCATTTTAGGAAATCAAGCATAATTGGACAGTTGGCTGCTCAGTTGTTTCTTGTGTATCTGTGAGCCAACACATAATTATTTAATGTTCAGGACTGAAAAGGAATTATTCCCAGATGTGGCATGTGAAGCCGGTTGCTGTTGTATCTCAGAAAATTAAAGTATTGTCAACACCAGTAAAACAGACCCTCAGGAAACTGAAAACCCCCCGAAATAAATCGATCAGTAACATAGCTAAAGCATTAGGTGTGTCAGAAACCAGTTGGATGGCCTGTAAAAAGCTAAACGGAGTCCTGAGATTAGACTTAGCAAAGAAACAGAACCTTCTAAGGCAGACCTTGGAAAACACTGGATGATGGAAAAAAATCATTTCAAAGATCAAGAAATGGAGACATAGACGGGGCAGAGATTTTACAGAAGCAGGGTCTGGTATGGTTTATGATGCAATGCAAAATACAGTTTGCTATATAGTGCATAAAAGCCTGTAGGATTTAGAGAGCGTTTTTATGGACGGCTGAAATAAATATTAACTCGTTAAACTCCTGGGAGCGGTCCAGACATTGTGTAACTACATGCTTTTCTTATTAATTTCACTCCGGCTACTGATTAATTCCCATAAATTACTAAATAAAAACTTTAAGATAAGTTACTGTACAGTGAAGTACCAGCTTATTAGTACTAGCAGATTGCTAGTGGTGCCATAATGGTATGTGGGTTGTTCAGATGGAATTCCATGGGACACCTGAGACATGTACAGACGTCTGTGTGTGCCTCATTTCTGACGAGTTACACCAGTTTATTGTCCAAGAGGACAATATACCACCACACATGTCCAGGGATACCAAACTATGGTTACAGGAACACTCATCTGAGTTTGGGGTTTTGCTGTTCCCACCAGATCTTAATGTTACTGGACACATCTGGAATGCCATGCTACACGCTGTGGAACACAGAAATCCTACACCTCGAAATACAACAGAATTGTGGAACGGTGGGACCTAATAAGTGTTGGACTTAAACAGGCATCCCATTCAGAGTGTAGTTCTGGCCTGTGCTGGGTAAAAAGCTTACTGTATATGAATGAATAAGGAAACATGGTTTTCTTAATAAGAAATTAGTGCTGAGGGGGTGGAGATCCAGTGGGGCGAGCTTTTTATTTCACAGATGTTGAAAGTAAATTGTAGTACTGTTTGTAAACGGCTGTTGTTTTGTGGTTCCAGGTTCCTGTAGCAACATATCAGACGGAAGCCTGCGTGGCTCCAGGGACGGAATTGATGATCGGACTCCACCCACTGTAAACAGAGCGGATTTCCCACAAGGCTCCACAGCGACACATGCGTGCCTCAACCTGAACCTTAAACCCAACGGCCGGCTGGTATCCAGCAGCTTAGAGGATCTTCCAGGCGGCAGCAGCCACAGCCCTACGCTGCCCCTCAGACCGACCAACAGGAACGAAGCACGTCCTCCTCCACCACCTTACAGACACTCGAGACTAACACCTTCAGGAATTTCGTCCAATTCTGTCACGTCACAGTCTCAGCAGCAAACCCAGCAGCTTGGAAAGACCAGCAACCAGAACTCATCCTCAACAGCAGGCACACTAATGCCCACGAGCTCAGAGTGGCAAGACTGGCAGAGGGACAGGTGGCACATCTGGCAACTGCTGTCCTCAGACAATGCCGACACGCTACCCGAGACGCTGGTGTGATGCCGAGTTGAGCAGTTTGGTGTGTTTGTATACAGAAGCAGCTGCCTTGTGTGTGTTTTGTACAGACCGGCTTCTCGTTGTACTCTATAGCTCTACGGCAGTAAGGCGGAGCCGAGTGGAGAGCGGAGCCGAAGAGGTGCGAGGAAGATTCCAGGCAGCAAACCACAGCTCGCCAACTGACAGGAAAACTAATGAAAATACGGAAAGCCCTCCTTCACGTTTACTTACTTACTAGATCCACTTGGAAACCCAGCGTAGGGACTTTTATCACTTCCTGTTTTTAGCTCCAAGGCCAAAATTACGGGCTTTAAACCAGGTACCATAAAATCAAAGCTGTCAGATCATTAAATCATTTTTATATGGACAGACACACTATACTCGAACTATTGCATAACTGCTGTGTACGTCTGCTTACAGTTTTTCTCCTTTAAGAAAAGAAAATTGTTCAATTTTTGCACTGAATCATGTGACATGGGGTAAAACTTACCTTTACAGACTCAGCTCCTTTTTGTAAATACACCATAAGAATATTGCCAAAAAGCTGCTAAATCAAAATGTATACAAAATGATTCGTTCTTACCTCCAGCATGATAAGGATACCAGGACAGTGAGATGCCATTTTGTGTTAATTAAGGGCGCGTAAGCCTTTGATTGAATATCGCATGTGTGGGAATCTGTAGCATTTCAAAAACTGCCATCCACGTTCGGGTCACACGATCCTCTCCTAAAATACATGTCTAATAAGTACGCTTACTAGAAAGACCTGTCTCAAATGTGAGAACGTGAGTACAACCGATTCTAACGACTGTGTTTTCCCATAATGCACTGCAGTAGTACTACAGTTTTAATGGCAAGTTTACAAACATCCGCTTGGAGTGAGTGTAATAAAGAAAGCATACATTTATTTTTTATATTGTAAATTTTAAGTAGTTTAACCTCCCCATATCCCCACCGCCCCCCAACTGCCCCGGTGTCCTCTGCCGAGCTCTGTAGAGTGTGTTGACTTCTACGCTAATCATTAATTAACCGACTGCCACACAGGCTGTTAGCCAGCTACCGGATAGCCTCCAATGATGCATGGTGCATGATGGTATGACTTTATCTTTGCTAGCGACATGGTTTCTATGTACGCTGTCCCGAACAACATCAGCTGCACTTAAAAAAGGTACATGTTTCCCAGATGGGATTTGATTTTTAAATTGGTTAGGCCAAAAGAAATGCTTCTCTGAAATGAATTAATTGTGCCTTGCCTCGGACAACCTTCCTATATTTAGGAAATTCAACAGTGTGTTTAAATACAGAGTAATAATTTTTTAGGTTGATTCCACTTGCATCTTGTGGCTCTAAAAAATCTGTTAAATTACATTTAATTTTATTTGTAGTGCGTTTTTAACAATAGGCATTGTTCAAAAGCATCTTTACAGACATATACAATCAGGATTACACATTTATATAAATTTAATCCCTGATGAGCAAGCTGGGGGTGACGGTGGCAAGGAATAAACCTTTATAGGAAGCAGACTCTAAAGTATCCAAAGCCAAAGAAGCAAACCTTTTCACCAAAAAGGTGTCATATACCATAAACTATTCATGTTTAAAAAAAAAGAAATATGGCTAATAGCACTATAATATCTATGAGATACCATTAGGACTTCACATTGATTACAGTCTACATACTGTATATACAACCTCAGGTGTATGATTAAAAGTCTATATTCCCAATAGCGAATTCACTCAAATATAAAAACGTCTGATCCATTGTTCATTGTGACGGATGAGAGAATGGGATTTGAAATCTAAACAAAAATTTAATCCTTCCGACTAATCAGAGTTGCTACGAACTCTACAGACAATATTTACCTCTTGAAACCATTGGCACCATTTTAAAATCTACTTTACGTGTTATCCGTGTCAAATTCATTTTCCACTTTAAAAATCTAACGGATTTCAACCAGAATGCTTTTCGAACCCCTACTCATTTCCCCACTGGTAGATCTTTCATTTCTGCATGTGTATAGTTTTTCAGTCAATATTAAAACAGATTGTCCATTATTGTATATTGTGAGCAAGTGCAGTGTCAATGAAACTTATTGCTAGAGTCAAAAGAACATTATTTATTTGTACTGATCTATTTTGCACACTGTACTGTACTTTATATGCTATCGCATGTCTAAGTCCATACTTATGCTAGGTAGATAAATCTAAAGACAAAAGTATCCAGATATAGACATGCTTATGTAAATCACAACCTTTTATTGTGTACCACCAGTTTCTTCACAAAATCCCAATAAAAAAAAATATTGGTAGTGTGGATTAGCATAACGGCTTCAAGAGTACTTGATCAGTTTTATTAATTTATGACATTCTAATTTTAACTACCAGCATGTGGATCTTGGAGAATAAACCTAAGCAACTTTGTAACTAGACTCTAGAACATTCACTGTGTAGAAATAGAGTAGAACTGGACATTTATGATTTAATGCCCGAGTTCTGAAATCACATACCCAGAGAGCAGGTATGTGTGAGTAGTGTGTTTGAAAACGCAGCATTTTTTAAACAGTATGCAGAAATTACCCAAGATTACATACTGCATCGTCAGACATTTTTAAGTATGCGAACACAGCACACTCTGGTCCAATAGTCTATCCCATAATTCAATTAAAACTGCAAAGGTGTCCGAAGCCAACAAAGAAAGCAGGAAGTCAGCTGTTTACAATCAGAAAAAGAAAAATATTATGATTATGTACAACCCCAAGTAATGTTACAATGAAGCTTTATGGAGAAGCAAACACATTTTGTCCAAGTTTAAAATTGTAAATCAGTATAACTTGAGTCACGTGACATCGGTTGGCGTTACATCAGTTGGTGGTACACCCAAGAGTATGTGCATACTGAAAACTAGCATACTGAAATGAGCCCCTACCCGCCACGCCCCACAATTCCAATCAGATTTGATCATTTTTCTTCTCATTTAATAGATTTTATAACAATTAAATATTTAATACAAAGGCTACTTATTGAGTTTTCATTGTGCTGCACAAATTAACCAGCAAATATTACAACATAGGCTTCTACGTTTTATATATTTATGTATATTTTTAAATCCATTTGGGGAAGTGTTTGAAAGAAAAGGCATCAAAGATCCTGCCAAGAGTTTTGAATGTCGATTTTACACCATATTTTAATAATTTTTTTTTTTGGTCATAAGATTCAACAGGTTTTTCAGCCGTAATGCAAATTCAGTCCAAATTTTTGTCACCTCACTTTCTACAATCCAACTTTCTACAGCAGAGCTTTTGTGTTGATTTGATTTGTGAGCTTTACTAATAGTGTTGACATGATGGGAGAAATCATCTGCATTTTTTATTTGGTAAGTAATTGTCATGATTTTGTAATCCATGACCCAAATATACAATATAAATATATTATTATTTTAATATTAGAATTGTCATTTGATGAATTGTTTGTACTTCATGCAGAAAATGCTTTTTGTACGGTCTGACATTTGCTGTGAAGCTTGCTTTGGTATTTTATGTATTTTTTATTTGTATTTTTTTCCTTTTTTTTCAGCAAATCTCAAAGAATAAATGAGAAAGTGAGTTTTAATTTCGTCTCATGCTGAATCTCGTGCGTCTTGTGCAAGAATAAGATCACATACAGTAAAAAGTCATTGTAGAGAAAATCATTATCATTTTACTCGGCTGGGAGAAAACAGCAAAACAATGTCTAGAAAATCTCAGAACACCAAGGAAACATGAAAACACTACATAAATACATGTGAAACTGACAAAAGGGAGAAGTACATATTTTGCCAAATGGGCCTTAATGAGGCACAACCAGATGGATAACCAGACACAGGTGCCGCCTACAGTCAGTTGGGTGAGTTCAAAGCAAAACTAGCAGCAATGAAACCAGTAACAGGAACTTCTGAAAAGCAGGAAGTGGAATACAGGAAGTCAGAGGTCTGTTTGAAACTGTGCTTTTTTCACTCTTTACTATAGAAACGGTTCTTTATAGAGCAATAAACCGTCAACAGTGAGGGAGACACCACATCGATATCACATGAAACACAATCAGATCCTGACTACAAAGTAGACTAGTGTAACCATGAGAACAACATCCAAAAAGACATTCATTCACACTCTAAGCCACTTATTTTACCACCTTTCCTAAGCCAATTTAGCCATTTTTAGACAAGCTTTGACCAGTTGAGGCATGAAACCTGGAAAACGTTCTGAAGGTGTGCTGTGGTATCTGCCACAAAGGTCCTAGATGTTAGATTTGTCTGTGGATCTTCTGTAGGTACATGACAGATGGCCCCACACAGAGTTTTTCCCATGAATCTCAGGCGCCTGGTTGTTCTCTCTCAGGCCATGTTTTCTAAGGTACTAACAATTGCATAGTAATCAAGATTGCAAATCATTTAGTGTAGAAACTAAATTGCCCGTCACATGGTTCCCTAGTTTGGAATAATTTATTGAAAGGATTACATCTCATGAAATCAAAGTAAGTACACCTCTTCTGGAAGGTCCTATTTTTAGAGAAGCTAAACAAGTAACACCTTATTAAAAAACTGCTTATTGTACTACTGGGTCACAGGGGGTTCGACTGTTTATGAATCAGGCCGAGACCTTTCTTATGGAGAAGAAACAGAGCTACCAACTGCAAATAAGCTAAATACAAGTCTTTAATGTGTTTTCATAAATAAGAACATTTTTGCAATTATATCTGAGGTTGGCCTAGACCCTAAAGTAGACCCAGGTAAAGAAGGTGCAGTAAATTTGTTTAATAATTTAGTTAAACAAGTAAACTAGACTCTTACCTATTAGTTAGTTAGTTAAGACACACGTTTGTGCTTTGAATTACGTATTTGGAGGATCATAAGTTATCAATCATTGTGACCTAGGCTAGAGGTACACTTGCTGGCGACAGTGTGTCCTGGTATGCCCAAAGGCTACCTCAAGTACCCTCTGTCCATTTAGTATATCGACTGCATGTCCTCAGAAATCAATGCTATGAATACACAAGGTGCAGTATATTGTATGTAGGGGCAGGTCACACACTCGGCAGTTTTAAAATGCCGGTTGTCTATGTGAACACATGGCCAAACACCCAATCTACTTCAATCCTGACCAGGCTCAGTTTTCTGTTTTGTTAAATTAAATTTTTTTCCCGTATTTGTCAACTTCTACTGTGTGAAAACCACATACTACGGAAAGTGACAGCTAACAGTAGTATGTGCCCGGAACTATGTTGCCACTGCGTATTTTCAAAATAGGAATGGAAAAGTATAGGCATTATAACATGTTAGCTGTAGAATGCTAAATGCTGTCGAGCATCACTGCGATTTGCTAAACACGGAGGAATGTCATCATTCCCACCCAGAGAGCAGGCGATTGTTCTTTCTTATATTCCTGGCCTTGATTCCAGATTGTCTGGATTCGAACCAGACAAACTTGTAATTCTATTCCCATTTATATTGCTTTAATTTGATAAATAAATACATCAACATAAGGATGTTAGCAGAGGAAGTTTAAAATGGTCGGCTTCAGTAACCTCATCGCACCATAAGAACAAAGAAGTGCCGAGAGACTGTCTGATCCTGTGGCTGGGAACAGTTAAAATCCATTTGATTGTTTTTTTTTCTTTTTTAATTACTTTAAATAAACTGTCATAAAGGAAAGCAGCCTGATAGGACTCTGGATTGCAATAACATGAATCGTGCTGGATAATCTGCTACATCCATCAACATGCTGCAAATAGTCCAAAATGCAGCAGCCAGGGTTATTACATAAGCTAAAAAGTTTATGCATTTCAGTTCTATCTCATGTATATGAGATCAAAAATGGAAAGAACACGACACATTCATGGCACATTCACAGGTAGCCATTCACTTAAAGGAGACCATACCATCTTCCCACAGGTGAATTCAATTCCTTAATTGAAAAATTCAAGTCTTAATGAAAAATCACTCACATTTTTTGGACAAAATATCTCAAGGATCAAATACTACAGGTGTCTTTTTTTACCCTGTCTAAAACCGCTCTTTCCAAATGCTCGGTTTTAGTGCCTGTTGCTTTAAATCATGAGTCACTGATCACTCCTCCAACGTCTGCCATAAAGTGTGCCTATAGGCATATTATGTAGATGCTGCTTTGGCCCATGCGAGTTAAGTCAACCGCAATAACTAATGCGTCTGCAATTTTGGTTACATTTTCTGGATATAAACCTCTACAGTATAGAAGCTGGTATACTGTTCACATTTCTTAACTGATTAGTTTTTATATTCAAGGCTTTCTGACCTACATGGAGTACAAAAAAGTTTATTTTTAATCATTTTGAATCTCAATAGCTAGGCTAAAATCACTGTTTCACCCCTTCAGGTTTTTGCCGACAACAGCTGGGACTTTATCTTCAAAAATGAAGTTGATATACTCAGCTGCCCTGTCCTCTTTTGCTGGTAGCAGATTTAGTGATGTATCTTGGTCTGTTCACCCGACAGCATGACAAACTCTCTCAACTTTGACTTAATGCTGGCTACAAATAAACAAACAAAAAAAAGGCACCCTTTCACAAATGTGAGGGCCATGTGGCCTGTCACAAATGGAGTCGAATTTTAACACCTTGTTAAATCTCAAGTTATCTTATCTATGCAGCCCAGACAAAACTGCCTGGGTTGTCTTTTTCCCCACAGTGTGTGGGTTGATAGGCTCTCCAGATACTCATACTGAAAATGTGTGTGCTTTTTTTTTTGAATGCTCCCTCTAAAGTCAGTGCCTGAATAAGCAAAACATTAGTCAGAGAAGCAACCAAGAAACCAAGGGTGTCTTTGAAGGAGATGAAGATCCTGGGAGAAGCTCCTTGTGGGAAAACCGTTTCTAAGACTCACCCCACAGATGGATTTTACGAAAGAAATGTGAGAAGAAAACCATTAGCCATTTATAGTCTGACAACAGGCATGATTCAGCAAACATGTAGAAGTTGGTTCTCTGGAGGTGGTGGTTACTGTCTTTGGAGAATCCCAACATTTAGTATTTAGCTACCATAGTGAAGCATGGTGGTGGTACCATCATGTTAAAAGGATGCCTTTGCTCAGCAAGGTCTGGGAAACTTGTCACAGTTGTGCACTAGATGAAGACTGTTCCAATCTATAAGGGAGCTTAAACTGGTGTTAAGGTTGACCTTCAAATGATATAACAATCCTTAGTGTACTGGCAAAGCTACACAGGTGTGGGTCCAAGAGCCTGAATGTGTTCAAATGATCCAGTCAATGTCCAGACTATAAAAATCCGAAGGAAAGCCTGTGGCAAGATATGATAATTGCTGTTCACCAATGATTTCCATCTAGTCTGACAGTGCTTGAGCATCTTTGCCAAGAAGAATGGAAAAATAGCAGAATCCAGATGTGCAAAGCTAATAGAGACTTGTAGCCAAAGGTGTTTGAGCAGGGGTGTAAATACTTACGCACCCAACAAATGGCTGATTATGGTTTTATTAACCAAAGAAATACATAATATATTATAAATCCTGATTCTAAAACTACAAAATATGGTAATGTTCAAAGGGGTGAATACTTCATAACATTATTTATTGCTTAAAGACTAACACCAAGGTTTTTATTATTGTATACCTTTACCAGAAGGTTACTTTCTGTTCATCATTTATAGTATATGATCATCCAAACCAGAGCTCAGACCAAACCCTTGAGTTGAGATTAGATTCATATTAAAATAATCCAAAAGAATATATAAAATAATGCCTGCCAGATGTGCATTGGCTCCCCCTGTTGAATCTGGCTTCCCCAGATAGTGTTGGCCTTAGCTCCAGGTGAACTTCACTGTTTCATCTCTTTGTCAAGATAAAAATCCCAGTGAACTCTCCTAGATCTATGAGATACTGCTAACGGCTGAGTGTCAAATTATGGATAAGAAAAAGGAATTTACAGGCTACGTTTTAGACTAAATGAAAGCCAGATTCTGATTCTAGATTTTTTTTTATTATGAACTACTGATTTCTACAGTAAAACCACTGAAAAATATAAAGCTGTTTGAGAATTAATGAGTAGCTGATATGGCTTGTCTATACTTGAGATGTTATTGTGTCTACTCAATAAACCTGATGGGAGTTTTCCCAAAGTTTTCCTTCGCTTTTAGTGGACATGCCTGGACATGTTACAATCTCCTTCAGTTACACAATTTCATCCAGGAAATTCTGTTTAATCGCAACATACACACTGATCAGCCATAACATTAAATCAGGTGAGGTGAATCACACCTGTCACCATATATTAGGCAGCAAGTGGACAGTTGGATCTCAAAGATAATGTGTTGGAAGCAGGAAAAATGGGCAAGTGTAAGCATCTGACTGACTATAAGAAAGGCTAAATTGTTATAGTTAGATGACTGGGCCAGAGAAGGTCCAGAAAAGCAGGTCTTGTGGTATGTGTCTCAGTATGCAGTCCTAAATATGTACCAAAAGTGGTCCGAAGAAGGACAACTGGTGAACCAGCTAGGTGAACCACAGGTGTCCAAGGGTCATGGAAGATTTCCAGAAGGATTTGTTGCCAACATTGTTGGTGCTACAGATACCACAGAACATCTTCAGAGGTCTCCTGGAGTCCATGGCTTGATGGATCAGAGCTGTTTGGTGGCTGTTTGGACTGGAGTTTAAATGTCTATCAATATCGACACAATTCGTTTTTTGGGGGGTTTTAGAATAAAAATGTTTAGAAAAGTCAGGACATGGTTTTTGTCCTGACATGTCAACAGAAATGAAAATTGACTATTAGTACTATTATAAATAAAAAAAATAAATAAAACCACTTTCCTGGGAAAGAGCCAAAAGTCCCTAATGACAAAATAATCAGATATTTCTGTCCTTGTAGAGGATTTATTCCCTACTAAGATATAACTCATTAAAACACACACACACAAAAATCGCTTGTACCTCATATAACAGCCCCAAGATGGCATCAGATACTGCGCTGATGAGCACAGATATTCATTTCACTGAAGAATAAGAGGAAGCGATGTATTGGAGAATAAATAGTTACATGTGTATGTAATTGAGCGAATTATTATGGATCACTAAAATGTAAGAGGAAACATTTAACTTATATCCTCAAGATCGACCTGTGCACCGTAGAACTCATGGCTTAGATGCTACTTTAACGAGAGGCTCCAGCACTACTAAAAAAAATAAATAAATAAAAAAAAGTTGGATTAGGTTGTAATTGAAAATGTAGTAATCAAAAAGGCTGTTGTTCGGACTGTAAGCAACAAATCATGCATGTAAGCAGTCTGAACGGTAATTAAAACTGCTATTAAGTGAATGCAGACACTTGACCGACTCTTACCTCGGAAAAAAAAAAATGTGTTTTTCTCCTGCATGGAATTTCCCCTTTTAACAATATCCCACGGAAGCTTAACCATGTCATTAGAGTCGCTCACTGGAACGTAGCGGTTGAGTTTGAAATTCCCGTCACAACTGGATGCCCTGCATAAACCACACACCATTCCTCCTACTTTGGCTTTGGCACTAAAGCAGATACCCAATGCCCGTCCCGTGGCAAGTATCTAAAGCTTTGCATTTCTGATTTTGCAATGAGAGAGAGTAGAACAAATACCTTCATTGATTTCTGTGGCTGGTAGCACATGACATCGACCATAAACCTTCAGCAACTTTTACCACAAAATCTCGTTCAATGTAATCAACCCACAAATCCATGGTCAAGTCTGTAAATCCTTAAATTAACAGACTGATAGAGCAAACAGATTGTTTTGACACTGATGCCAGTGACTTGTCCGACTGGAATCCAGTGGCTGTATGTTCAGTAATAAACAGTCTGGAAAATGATTGACACAGTCTTCGATCATAATAGCTTGACAATCCCAAGCTGTGAGTGTAAAAGCAAGCAAGCCAGCGAAGTCATAACTGGAGAATGATCTCGTTTTCCATAAGCCAAACCAATGTGGGTCTGGATTGTGGTCTAGCTGAGGATGCCTATGGCTAAATCCCAGAGAACAAAGCGACGTGTCATGCGGCTCCTGCTTTGTCTCAGGCTCTGCTGCTCTTCTCCTTCCTTCATCACAAAGCTACATTGTTGCACCAGTTCTTGTTGCCTACACGAAACAGATGTCCTGCTATTATTGTGTTGCTTCAGAAGATGACTATGCTTTTAGAGCGGCGAGTCGAACAGCTTTCCTCTCTGTGTGCATGTTTATGCGATTGTTTAGAACTCGGAAGTGATTACGGCCCATCTGACCAACACATTGTGTGACCGTTCGAAATCACAGCAAGGGGGGATTAAGATGGTCAGATATCCTGTACTTGATGAAGCTTATGTTTAGCCTAAAACATCACATGCATGCAGTTTGAACATGTTTCTCAACAACAACCTTTGCACAATCCCTTTTGTAGTGTCCACCACAAATTGGACTGTATGCTTCAACTATATCTACACAATTACATGGCTCGTTAAAGTGCGCACGTGTGTAAAAAGGTTACGGTGACCTACGACGAACTTTTCCTTCTGGTATATTGTTTAATGGGATGACCTTTGAACCCCTGATCTAATTAATACAGATCATTAATCTCAGATCAGCAGAAAATCCATACAGCCGCTCTGCATCTGTGCCTAACGTAATGTCTCTCATGCCAACTTTCATGCATGTTGAAGTGAGACGATGTGGCAGGAAATGCTAAGCGTCCGTCGTGCCCTCCGCTTGGCAGCTCTGTCTTGGAACCGATGAGCAGAAAGCCGCTAACTATTTCCACATGAGCTGACGACAACAATTAAGACCTCCAGCAAATTCTAATGATGGTCCCGAATCAAGTACACAAGAAATACACAATGTGGCAGATTGTTCCCCTGCTGGTGCAGCTGCCTCATTTTTGTGGTTTGGTGATGCGGGGGAGAGCTATTAAAGGAACTGGAAGCGGTTGGATTGTGCTGGTCAGATGTGGATTTTTATTTATTTTTGCTCTGAGCTGTGGGTGCTGCCTCTCAGCATGATGAGAATATGGATCATTCTCTTTTTTTAGCAATACCTGTATATCTGCTGATTTAGGCCAGGTATCAGGTCAACCCACCATGGCGCAGCGACATAATGCAGAAAACTGTAAAGATTTAGGCCACAAGCTTATCACAGTATCAGAATATAGAAAACATGATCTCTGGGATTTTGACTGTGGCGTGGATGTTAAAGTGAGAGTGAGTCTAGTCGTTCACACAGAATGGTGCAAAAAAACAACGACAAAAATATCCCACCTTGTTAACTAGAGAGGTCAGACCAGAATGTCCAGACTGGTTTGAGCTGACAGGAAGGACCTGTCGATGTTTTTTTCAATCTTCCACTGTCCAATTTCGTGAGCCTGTGTCCACTGTAGCCTCAAATTCCTGTTCTTGGCTCAGACTGCAGAACAAAAATTCATGGCAGCAAAATTACAGGGCACAGAATTGGAAGTGTTCGTTCTGGAACCTACAATGACTGCAGCAGACTTTGAGTTTGATCAGCTAAACACTTTTAAATGTCATGCATGATTATCTACACATAAATTCTACATTGATAAGAACTACGGAACTACAAAGCTCACTTCAATATTCAATAGGAAAAACTAAAAATAATATCACTACTGTTATTATTAGTAATAGTATTAGTATTATTATCAGGTGTCAAGTACAGAAAATATAAAAAAAAATGTTTTTCAAATTTAAAATTGTATAATCTTACAGTAAGTGCATTATTTCTAAATTGAACAGTAGGTATTTGCTCATATGTAAAATAAAAAACAGTTTAGATTGACTATATTGAAAAAAAAAGACCCCAGACTAGGAACTCAACGCAACAAAAGTCAGTCAACCTTTCATTACAGAGCTCAAAATCTTTTATTTTTATTTATTTTTTTTTACATATTTAATGTGTTCACCTTTATTTTTGATGACAGACTCAATCCTCCTTAGCATGGAAGATACCAATGTTGCACAAATTTCTGCAGATTTTCTTCAGAGCCAGTTTTTTTTAGCTGTTTTTTGCTGTAGTCGTGTTGCTCCACCTTGCTCTTTAAATTGCCCCGAAGGTTTTCTAGTGGAATGAAGTCAGGTGACAAACTTGACCAGGTCATATTTCTTCCTTTTTCCCTTTTTTTTTTAGAAACTCTTTAGTGATTTTGGTAGTGTGTTATGGATCACTATCTTGCTGGAATATTCCTCTTTTGCCAAGCGTCTAGAGACTGGGTCTCATCTTGTCAGCCAGTATTTTGGTATCCACAGACATTCATTGTGCCATGTAGAAACGTCATCTCCACAACACCTTTTGCACCCATGCAGCCCTATATCATCACACTCCTACCTCCATACTACAATGTTGGACTATGCATTCACTGTGGTAGTCCTAGTCAAATTCATGCCAAACGTGGCATCTTCCATGCTGAGGAGGATTGAAACGGTCATCAAAAAAATATAAATGTGAACACACTAAATATTCTCAGTATAAATCTCAGTAATGAAAGGTGGACTGACTTTTGGTGCATTGAGTTCCTAGTGTGGGAGTCTGTATTTTTAATGTTGCAAATCTAAATTGTTAGTTTTTAACTTTACATAAGAGCAAATACCTACTGTTAAAAAATGCAATTACTGTGAGGTGATACAATTTTAAATTATTTGACATTTAAGCAAAATTGCACAGGGGTGGACTCATTTCTGGACTATACTATAGCTGTTAATACAGAGCAATCATTAATAATTGTATTATATATTGTAAAAAATTGTTACAGTTGCTAATAAGTTGTGTACTGTGCATACGTATAGATAGACAGGCAGGGGCGGTTCTAGACCAAAATGACTAGGGGGGGCCGAGGTAGGGCCAGGGTTGTTTTACATTGAGCATTGTCTGTACAATGACACCTTTTTAATTGATGCATTCATCATCTCATTTTTTCAAGTACAGTAATGAAATAAAATAGGAAGCAAAAATTAATTTGCTAACTAATTATTACTCCTTTGATCACGTAAGGGAAATCAGATCTCTGCCTTTAACCCAACAGTGAATGTGTGAAATACACACAACACACAGTGAAGTGTACTAGCCTTCACACTACCTCAGCGCAGTTGGCTGCCCTAAGCCCTAACTAGTAGGCCACATGATATCATGTTCACGGACTCCAGTGGCTTTGCTAATTCACAAACATAGCAAGACCGAGGCAAGGCGTGATTAAGCATGATAAAGCGGATTTATAATCGTAGTGAACAACAACAGTAAAACGTGGATATGTGCAAACACTGACGTAACGATTTTAAATGATTTTCCTGACCTTCGCCTCTCTGCAGTAGTCCTTACAGGTGTATCCCTGTTAACTCTCGCTTTCACGCTGCTAGTGGTATTTCAGATGCAGGTAACAGTGTGTGTGTAGCGCTTTAAGGAGTTCGTGTAAAACGCTTCTGATCTTCTAGCCAGCGCACGTTGCCGTAAGAAATTGATAAAGCTTATTATCTGTTCAGCACAGGAACCACAACAGGAGCCAGGAGCAATTTTACAGGGGCACTGGCCCCTGTTGACCCCCGTCTAGAACCGCCTATGATTTAGCTATTCAATTAGTTATGTCTGCTCTTAAGTGGTAAAAAAACCCTTTTCGGGGCAGAACCATTGCAGATGTGCTTTATTTATGTGGAATATTTTAGGACTCTGATGCCGAGTTGTCCTTCTATTTCCTCTCCCGCGTCACCGAACCAGACACATTACACAACATTGCTGGAATTGGCTTAAATTCATACAAATTAAGTTGTGAGTAAAGATACTGTTCGGACAGTTCCCAGTGGCAAAACAAAATGGCCGCCCACAGTACTTTGCATCCCACACATTCTCGGTCCCCTGAATTGAAGTTGTATTTTCCCCGCCTAGGTTGTGTTGTGTTAATTAGATTCACCTGTTTTGAGTTACCCTGCCCCTGTCTGTCTCTATTTAAACCCCATTTGGTTCTTTATTTCAGTACAAAGTATTTGGATTTCCCTATGAGCTTGTAACAAGCCTTAGTTTGTTCTGGCTGTTTCTCAGAGTTTTGATCTTGTTCCATTTTTTTTTTCCTATTTCGATTCCCGTTTTGACTCTGATAACCTGCCTGATGTTTTTTTTACTCTGGTTTTTGGATTACATCCTTTACTCTCTTTGCTGTGTGATTTTTTTTTTTTATAATAAACACCTGCATATGTGTCCGCCCACATCTTGGCGACTATCTATACACTCGAGATCATAATAATTACAAATGCTAACCCCATCCATAAACTTACCCAAGTCTTATGAATAGGTATACATTTACAAATGTAAGACCTGGAATTCAGGAATTATGAACAGTGAGGTTAACTTAAAATGTGGCTTTAGCAATAGTAGCTTTTCAACTTCTGTATGAAATCAAACAAACCCATTATCACATCTACACATTTTGTGAGATTCAGGTAGGAATTACTGTGTATTATGTTAAGCTAGTCCTACAATCCCAGTACTATTTAGTCTACAGAGTCCTGATGTTCTTAACATTTTGGCTATGGTCAACCGTCCTTCACTGAAAACATGTTGCCTTACTCCTGGTCCTTGCCAAAAACACAAACAAAAATCCCAATATTCACTAATCTATAACAATGCTCACTATACTTTTGGGAAGGAAGGGAGAACATCTGTGCAAGCGAGTCGAGTTCTTCCTGAGAGAGTAGAGCCCTGTTTTCTTTTTTCTTGCATTCTTGACTCCTGATGTCTCATTTTTGGATCGCTCCTTTCACCAAAAAGGGACCTAGCTCGCTAGCTCGAGGGAAGGCAGCTTCTCTCCCAGCATTAACCAAAGCACTCCTTAACTTCTGAAAACAATTGCACTGCCCTTCATGGCTCCTTATAAAAATATAATTCACTTTCCAGAAAGTAATTCCCTGCAGAAGTCTAAGGTGTTGGCACAGATTTTCCTATTATGCTTATCTGAGATTGGTTTCATTTGCAGTAATCGAGGTTAAGATGTAGAGTAAGTTGGTCCCGAGCCAGCAGACAAGTGTGGAGGCATAGTCCAGACTCCTGGTTGTAAAATGACGGATCACTTCATGATACTGGCCAACAATAACATACATCGCCATGTCCACATCTACATACTGGTTGTAGCTGGAGGTAGTCCTTTACCCGAAGAAAATTCACAGCAAAAGAGTAAGAAAACGGTCTGCCCCACCAGAAATTAAGGAAGAGACTAATCCATGTAAACCCAGTTTCCAAAAGTAGCGCTCTAGACATTTTTTGGATCTGATTTTGGCATTCATGAGGGTCAATCAACAAAATTGTTTAGCAGGTAATCTGGGAAGGGGGGGGGGGAGTATGGGGCAGCCCCTACTCATGGTGTCTGGTAATCAGTTGGGGGTGGGGGGTGTTGTGTTTTAGGTGCCTTGCTCAAGGGCACTTCAATCATGTCTTGTCAGTACTGGGGATGAAATTTGGAACCTTCCGGTCACAGGACATCTTTTGTAACCTCGACAGACACGGCTGTCAAGCTGTCTCTTGAGCAAGGTCCTCAACTTACTCTGCTCCAGGGGCAGTATCATGGCTGACCATGTGGTCTGACCCCAAGTTCATATGTCATGCTTCCCCTAACATGCTAGGATAGGCAAAGAATTTCAGTGTCCTGTAATGTTTGTGGCAAATAAAAGCTTTTCTTCCTCTTCTTGCCTCATCCCTGTCTTCCCGAGATCCACAGGAATCCATCACAATCCTAACCAGGTTAAAGTGGTTATTGAAGATGAAAGGAGGTCATTTTTGACACCGATTTGATACAACACAGACATTATTTCCAGTTTCATTTCCAAAAGCGTCGCCTCAAAGCTCTCAAAGTACAAGCTATAATATTCTGCAGATCTGTAATCTACCATGTGTTACAGCTGTTCCTCACAAGTTTTGGTGCAATATGATCGCTCTGTCTGTCTGTCTCTGTAAAAAGACCTTGCTTGTTTAAAACTGGTGTCAATAATAAGGGCCAAATAGACAGTACTGAGCAGCCTTGTTAACAATGGGATATCTATTTCTGGGTTAAGAAAATATGATGTGTTGCTTTGGTGGGACTGAAAAGAGTGAAAACATATCAAGGCAATAAAACACTGAATAAAAGTTATACTGCAGCCAGACAGCAGATATTAAACACACCCTTAGTTAGTTAGGGGATTAAAAAAAAAATAGTCCACAATGCTTTGAAGGATTTTGACTGGAAATATGTTTAAGGTTCAAAGTGATAGCAGCTGTACAAGGCAGAATCAGTTTTAGTGCAGGCTTGTCTGGTAAGATCCCCAGAAGGAACGACCCATGCTTTAAACCATCTCCATAAAAAGATGATGCAATATGTCAGTTTTTAATCTTGGGGCTGTTGTTGCTGCATGTGGTTTTGTGCTGTTGGTTGCACAATCATACCTGAGAAACTTCTAAATAACATCCTGCCTAGAAGAGATATATACAGATGTATTATTTATAGGGCTGTCAAACGATAAAAAATTTTAATGAATTGCATTTTTCAATCTACGTAAATAAAAAAGTTAACTTTAAAGTTACAATTAAAATGGCGAACACATGTTATGCTAAAAGTACTTGTTAAAAACTGCTGGGACAAGAGAAAATGGTAAG
>JAOVVF010000027.1:5402221-5413329 GCA_028565595.1 Duopalatinus emarginatus
AAACAGTACGTCATCCGGGAACTTTTCACCTACTGCTTGATGCATACTGCACATTCGGACACACTAGTCACGCTCGCATACTGTTTTCACGTACTGTTCAGTACAGAATTATGCGATTTCAGACGCAGCCTTACTCTTACTGAAGCAGCGTGCGACAAGCCTCAACATGAACTACGGCTGAATCGCAGGGCCAAATTAGAATTTGTGTTAACGGCTCTTTTTTTAAAAATCGCGATAATTTGAGATCGCGTTAATGCGTTATTATCGCGTTAACTTCGACAGCTGTAATTATTCATAATGAAGATAATTTACAAAAACAGATATGAATAAGAGGTGCACTATTTGTTTTTGGATCTCTTTTGAAAAGTTGTAAAGATTGGTTCAGAGAGGGTTAAAGCTCGAGACGGCCATGAGTACATAAGTACTGTACAGTGGCCGAGAAAGCTCATGGCACTGCAAGTTAAAAACGCACTGCAAATCCTCAAAACACAAGTATCAGAATGACGACGCTGCACAACATTAACAAAACTGCAGTAACTGAAAACTAACAACACTGCAAATACTAAAAAACGCAAGCAACTTTCGAAACGCATGCAAAAAGACTCACAACACAACGGATGTGTTTGCAAGGGACACTGAAATGTTTATATTTAATTTCTCTTCAATAAACCGATTGTATCTTCATCAGTAAACAAATACGAACTACTTTCACCCACTCAATGTGTCTTTTTTTAAGGTGGAATGGAATATGAACATGACAAACCAGCTGTATCTTTATTTATAAACAGATACAACTTACTTTTAATTACTCACTGTGGAATTAAATATAATATAATCGAATGGTTCCGTCCACTTTCAGTGTCCCACTGAAACACTTCCTTTGTGTTGTTTTAAATGTGTGCCGGACGTTGTGTGTGTTTTCAGTATTTACATCATGTTTGAGAATCCTCAGTGTGTGCTGTTAAAGTATTACAGGTGCCGTGGTATTGATTAACGTGATTTATGTGTATGCAAGGTGGGTCTGAATTTGCAGTGTGCTTTGTTTATGTTGTGCAGGTCTTGTGTGTTGAGAATTTGCAGTCCATTTTTAAGTTACAGTGCAATGGGCTTTCTCGGCCACCGTAGTAGAAGACGAAAGAAAAACATACATACTTTGTGTACTTTTTAAATTGCATGCTCAGGGTCTGGTGGTTCAAATTAGGCTACTAGAGCAGGTTTAACCCGTCAGAAAGGAGACACACACAGCGTTCATCTGTCAGAGAGGTTTGTAGATGTACCAGGAGTCTAATGAAATGCCAGCTAAACAAATCCTAGACCATTATGGAGCCAGCACCATGTATTTTGCATGGGCTCATCTGCAACAGTTTTCTTGGCACTTCAGTGTATGTTAAAAAAAAATATCACAGGCAGATACAAACAAATCTAATAACTCCACAGGTGGGATTGAGCGCAGTCCCAAATACATTTCACATTCAGAGCCAAAATCCACACCATACTGACATCGTTGCCATTTCTACAAATAGTGTTTCCAGTGTTTTTAGAGGGCATAGACTCAATTTGTAAAATGCTAAAAATGGAGAAAAAAAAAAAAACGCTCCAGGCCCGCTTCAAGTTTTTCATCCAAATATAGATATGACTACAGATCTGGAGCACTAAACAGATACAGATACTGATAGTGGCACTGAATTACACCCTTACTGCCTTCCCCAAAACAACTTAAATTATTCCAAAAATTAAACCGTATTTCTGTTAACGTTGGAATCGATTGACAAACAATGATTTTACAATTTATTGAAGGGTCAAGTAAACTAGATTCGAGTATGATTGGTGAGATAAAGCATAAATTGCTTCATTTAAAAAGCCAAAGACTTGAGATGTCATAGTGGTGCACTGGGTAGCACAGTTGTCTCACAGCGAGAAGAATCTGGGTTCGATTCCGAGGCTAAATGGCCCGGGTCCTCTCTGGGTGGAGTTACCATGTTCTCCACATGACTCTATGGGTTTCCACTGGGTTTCCTCCCACAGTCTGACAGACCCACAAACTGGAGATACTAAATTGCCTCTGGGTGTGAGTGTGTGCGAGTTTCTGAACTGCAATGAACTGATGACTTCCTGCCTAGTGAGTGCTGGGATAGACTCAGTCACCCACCATGACCCAGTAGAAGGATAAGCTGCTTAGATAATAAGCAAGTGAGGACAGACTTCAGCAGTTAAAGCAATAAATAAGGCACATGGTCAGGAATTTAACATTGGCACTGAGATTTGATTTCACAACCTTCTGATCAGAGCTGAACCACCAAAAATGCACCAGCAATGCTTTAGCAAACATCACCTGAAGACCGTTGATCACTTTTCAAGACATTCACAAGGCTTGTAGGTCCAGCAGATCCCAGCTCAGGACTGTTAGGACAATTTAGTGGAAGAGCAGGAAATGAATCTGACAGGTATGCAGTGTGTTCTTGGGCTTCATCCATGTTTACAATAGTGAGAGTTCCTGTCAGTTGAGACTGATGGAATTCAAGAGTGTCCGCCCCCCAACACACACACACACACACACACACACACACACACACACACACACACACACACACACACACACTTTACAGGCTGGGAAAACTCTCGAGGGCACGTGTTCTCGCTCGCTTACTCCCACACTTACTCACAAATACATACACAGACTTTATAAGTCTAGCTTTGTAGATCCAGCAAAGCCAGGGGTGATGTGGGTTCACCCACAACCTATGTGTGGTGGTTAGAAGAACAGGAAATTGTGCTGTTTAACGAGGATCTGCTTAGGATATTTCTGTGGTACCAGCGGTGACTTATTTTTCTCCATTGTCTCAGCCCTTACTCCTTTTTTTTTTTTTTGTATCTTCGGTAGATTCCGTGTAACTACTGAATTGTTGTACTATAGCGCAGAAGTGGAAAGAGGAAAGCTGTGGTCCAGAGTCAACATCTGGAACTGGCTATTCATCCACTGACCATTCGTCAGACTTTCACAGCTATATTGTGACTACAGGAACAAAATAATCCCTGAAAACTTTGTTGACATTTTCCAGTCAGCACATTTATACATGACTGTTTATTAATCAGGCAAATTGAAGCAAGACTTTGTCCAGCTTTTTAATCTCTATGCATAGCATCTGAAGCATACATGAGGTTGCTGTACACTGCATGCTATATTACCCTCCACCCCACTATTGGGGAAAAAAAGGAAAGTTGTTGCCTGATGATTATCTCAACAACATTATTTAATGATTAGACATTACTTTAAAACCACAAAACCACTGACAGTCAGTCAGTCGGTCCATCCATCGTTATCTAATCCACTTTGTCCACAGCCCACCCGGAATCACTGATCGCAAGGCAGGAATAGCCCCAGGACAGGGCACTAATCTATCGCAGGGAACCCTGCCCCCTCCACACCCATTCAGAACAGGAGCAGGGAACATGAGCAAGTGATGGTTAGACGACTGGGTCAGAGCATCTACAAAACAGCAGGTCGTGTAGGGTGTTCAAAGTATACAGTGGTTACTACCTACTTAAACTGGCCCAATAATGGGCAACTGGTAAACTGGGAATGCCCAAGGTTTACTGATTGTGCATAGAGGTGAAGCCCTACTGGTCCGATCCCACAGAACATCCAAAAAAGGATCTATTACTAATGTTAGATTAGTACAAGGACTGTATATTCCAAACTATTGCATTTTTTTTATTTATATATAATAATGTATTTTAATATTTTTATTATGAGCTATTTACAGATATATTTATTTGTGTGGAATATCCATGTGGCAGGTTATATAAGAATATAACCGGTTAAGAACCAGTTACTTGGCTTTGACACTGGAGACTCCTTTCATTTCTTTTAAGATAAACGTCTCCTTAATAGAAAATGTATATATTATAATATTTTTAGGTCTACATTTTACAGCACATTATGTAACCCATGTGCAATTACGTCCAAATGACATGGCGTGTCCACCATCAGTCCCTGTAGAAATACTACTATAGCAGTGAATTTAAATACATGTTCATGTATGAATATAAACCTGGTCTGGTGTGTAGCCAGAAGGACCATGAGCTGCTGAAAATCTTAAGAATAACCTAATCCTAAAGAAGCCAACGTTAGACAGAAGCTTCAGTATTCTGTCTGTTCACTAAAAAACACCACAAGATCTCAGACTCCAAATCCAACCCCTAGTTTCTCCAAATCCAACCCCTAGTTTTAAGTCATATTATACTTTCCACAGAGACGTGGTTTGTGAATATCTCTTCATCCATGGGTAGTTGGATTTCATGCTGCATGCAGTTTGTAATCCATTATAAGGAGAAAACATTCAGATTTTCCTATTTGGAAACCAAACCACCCCTCAACAATTGCTTTAAAGAACTCCGTCTGTTCGGATGTAAACTCAAAGATCGGCTCACATGTGCTTACATTTTGCTCTCATCCGAAATGTATCCAACAGTCTTACCACTGAGACAAACGTGTTGAGGCAGGAAAAGTGCGGATCCTGCCTAACCACTGAGGTGGTGCAAGACCAAAGATGTGAGAGAGAGAGAGAGAGAGAGAGAGAGAGAGAGAGAGAGAAAGAGAGAGCACGCTCACTGTGAACGATGACTGAAACCTGGAAAGCAGATCACTTGGCACTTAGCATGACATTCCTTTTGTCTTATTGCTCCTCCACCAAGATGTGTGCACTGTTAACTCTATGATCTTTGAGTTCTTTCTCTTCTCTTTCTCCCCTCTCTCTCTCTCCCTTTCTCTCTCTCAGTCATTAGCCCTGAACAGCCAAACCACTTAAAAGCTGTTTTTTTTATTCCAGAAAATTCTCCAATATCTGTTTCTTCATAGGAGTCCTGGTGGCCTTTGACACCAAAATTTCCACGTAAAAAAATCCAGATGGACCAAATATGCACTTATCTTCAATATTTCCCAGGATGCACTCTCCGGGCTTTGAGGTCTAAATTATTCCTTCCGAGTAAATGTTTTCAGAGTATCATTTTCAAAAAGCTAGCTAAAAAAAATTGTAATCGCAATTTTTCCATTTCTACCGAGGCCACCAGAACATTTATATTATTTTTTTTTGCAGAGACATGTTTAAAGTGCTTTTCTTTCTGGTTTTGGTGCGCAGTAGGGGAACACTGCATGAAGCCACCATTGAAACACTCTCAACCCTGTCTAAGTATTCAACTCTTGGTTTTGGCTTTTTGACAGCCACTCCACTTTTACGGGTTGGGGTGTTCACACAGAGGCTAGATAAAGTATCAGAGGATTCGGTGAGTGGGTGGAGAGGGGGGATGTGAGTCATAAGAATGTTCGTTGGATCGTTAAACTCGAGTGACACAGAGAACCAGTGCTGAACACTGAAACTGAGCATTTTAACAGAACATTCTTTTGGTTTTGGCCTCTCATGCGGCATATTGTTACTCCACGAGCGAGTGGACAGAAATGAAAGAAGAACTTTACAAAACCTCTGACAAGATTCTCAAATTTATATTCTTCTGAGAGTTGGATTTATATATTATGATATTACATTTGATAGACTTTTATAGAAGAGACAATCTGAAAATAGAATAACATACTGGTTTTCACCATTATGACCAAGGCACCAGGGTCATAAAGCATAAAATCCGTCTCTAAACCGTGTTTTTTTTCCACATGACCAGAAATTTTGAATCAAAACGTAATTAAAAAGCAGTGAACACCACAGAAACTGACCAACATTTTTGAAGAGCACTTAAATATAAGTATCTATAAATTCTTCTCTTTAAGAGAGTTTGGACCTTAAGCAGGATACTAAACCATATGTGCCCTACAGGCAATGGATTCTCCATACACACCACTGTAAAGCATCCATTACACAGACTGGACAGTTTTAGAGACCCTCCTAGTCATAGACAGTAGTACATGACTAAATAATACCACCTAGAACTTGAACAATTTCTCTGGAAAGTAAAGTGCACACAGAGGAATGTGACCTCCGCATTTAACCCATCGTGCAATGAAAAACACACACACACACCAGTAAACACAATTGCCCGGAGCAGAGGGCAGCCCTAAACCATGGTGCCCAGGGAGCAGTTGGGGGAATTAGGTGCCTTGCTCTGTGCAGGGATCGAACCCAGAACCCTCCGGTTACAAGAGCACCCTAAACCCTAGGCCACGGCTGCCTGAAGAGGACTCATCCAACTTTGATGCTATATTTGGTAATCCCACTAGAATAACAAAGTAAAAGTAGTTTCCTACAGACAATTCACTCAAATCTGTACACCCATTTTGTCGTGTAAAGTTTGTTCAAGTTCCACAAAGGTTTCCTTAGGGTTCAATAGTTTCAAACCCACCCCTTAAAACGCAGTCTGGCTACATTAACTTTCCCCTCGGTGCCGATGAGTATGTAAATGGTGGCCTGCGGTAGACAGGAATACGATCCAGGGTCTATACCTGCGTCCTGTTTAGTGATGGGAACCTTGTGGTTAAGGAACCAGCTTTGCGGTAAGTACTTGATTCCGACATGCCACAAGTGAGGTGCCCTTGAGCAAGGCACCAAAACCCCATTTGCTTCACAGGTATTGTGGATAGGGGCTGCCCCCCGCTCCAGGCAAGTGTCTTTACTTTACTGCTTCCTAGTGTTCCCTGGTGTGTGTCTGTGTGTTTCACTGCATGGATGAAGTCAAATTTAATACTGTGCAGGAAGAGAAGGTCACTAGTTCACTTTCATTTGAATGAATAGATGGATAAAGTCATCTTTTTTTTTACAGCAACTTGCAGTATACTAACATTTTGAAGCTGCTAATTGGCAAAACAGGTTAATGTTAGGCTCAGTCCTTGTTGAATATTTGATTAGCATAGCCTGAATTAGCATAGTTTGAATGGCAAACTGCTTGGATGAAGGCAATGTTAAAGTGCATCGAATATACAACTGAGTATATGACTGATGTGATGGCCAGGATATACCTTGTTAATTATTCCAGGGAAGAAGAGGCGATATGGGAATGGTATACTGGTATGGTATATTTTATACTTGGCATAAAAATAACATCAGATTTTTCTATGAATGTCTCAGTCAATCGTAAGTCCATCTAAATCACACCATCCATAGCTTTCTGCTACTGTCCATTAATTCAATTCAATTTTATTTATATAATGCTTTTAACAATGGACATTGTCCCAAAGCAGCTTTACAGAAATAAAGAATTTACAGAAATAATCAGACGTTGAAATGCTATATGAGGACACCAGGCATTTGCTTTCACCCGCAATACCAAAAATACCCTTTTGTGACTCCGGTGATAAAAAATTCAGTATGTACCAGCGAAAGTGGAGACTGGGTGGAATGAAGGTGGGCAGATTGCCATGGGAGGGTAGAAGAACTCAGAGCCATTATTTGATTTATCTAGATGACACAATAGACTTTATGGTGGGGGTTCAATGTCATGTCGAGTTAAGATGGAAAACGCAGTGTTTCGCTGGATAACTATACCAGAGAAAAGGTGAACTTGAGATGAAAGATGGGTAGAAGTGGCAAATGTTCCGTTGCTTCGAAGGACCATGCAGGCGGCCTCAGGCAGCGCATTTAACATCGCTCCATGTGTGTCAGTCAGTCTCCTGCTGTGGAAAAGAAAGTCATCTGGACAGAGGACTTCATACTTTCTCAGTAAGATGTAAGTCTAGCTCTCATAATGCTAGTGATAACAGGGGTATCTACAGCAACTTGGTGTCATTTTCATAACAGGACATCAAATGTAACTCAAAATGGATTAAAAAAAAAAAAAAAGCACCATGCCTTGCTGTACAAGAGGAATAAAACACTTCAGGATGTGCTACGAATGCAAAATATTCAATGTCAGGTTGGTAACAGTGTCGGTGCTTGACATCTAGTAATCACACCACCGTTTTGTTGATATAACAGCAAGCACCGGCATGCTTCAGTCCTTACTTAGCACACTCACTCAGTCTTTGTTGTCATCGGTGTAGTGCGGTTGCTTAGTAACCATATTCTCATATGCTGTAGGCTGAGTGTATCGAAGTGACAGAAAAAAAAAAAAAAAAACATTAAAATGACAGCCACACTAATTTAACAGTCACAACAGCCTTCTTTATGTCAACATGACGAACAAGTTGTCTGATTTGTCAAAATAAAGGCTTAGCTGATAAGAACAATAACTTGATTCACACATTAAGTGCAATAATAAAGATATAAAACGTATAAAGTTTCGTTTTTAATTAACAGAAAGTGTTATCATTACTGTGGTAACAGTGGGGTCTGGTGTTATTACAGACGCCCGGCATCGATTTTTATTTTTTATTTTTTTTACATTAGCGTTGAACAGAGTTTTCTGTTTGTCAACACACAGAATGAATTCTGACAGGTTACACCGCACGTGTACGGACCTATTAATCACACAGACGTTTAGATTAGAACTGTTCCGTTTTCCATAAGCCATATTGCGTTATGATTGCATGCCTGAAGTACTTCCAAATCCGGTTTTCCAATATACCTAGCCATTGCGACGTGAAAGCAAATAAATGGCACATTCATAAAATGATGGATTATCACTTGGCCTCCATTAGCTGACAAAATAAGAAGCACTTTCCTCAACCATTCAGAACTTGCCTTTAGACAGATAGCACTTGGCCTCGTAGTCTTATTGCCTTCTGCAAGAGTTAAGACGAATGCGTCAAGCTGAAAATGATTGTTCCGATCTAGATAAACAGCCTTTCGTCTCCGGGGATAATGCAAACTTTTTTCCATTCTGGCCTTGAGTGCATGGGGATGACAGTGTGCTAGTACGACAGGACAGAGAGGCACTGTCTGCTGTCACATCAAGCAGGTCAAGTCGTCCTAACTCCCTGGAGTTTCAGTGTTGTGAGACGAGGAGACGCTGTTGTGGTGTTGTGTGGTGACTAATAAAACCTGACAGGCCTGCCTACTGGGGACATTAATCAGTAGTCGGTATAAACAGTAGCTGATCGTATTTTTTTTTTTTTGTTCTTGACAACCATAAAGTCTCCAGCCTACACAATCATTTCACAATTTATTGTTTTGGGAATTACAGGTGTGTAAATGTGCTCAGACCTGTTTACACACAAACAGTGCTATTAATCCTACTAATGCAAACCAGTTTAACTTCTACTAAAGTGTCAATCAATGTGTTCAGCTTGAAAAGTTATTGCTTCCTGGTGAACATTTCTGTGTACTCATAGAGAACAATTGAAGCTGTTGTGTAATTCTGGTGCACTTCCGCCACCATGTCTCCTCTTGTCTTCCAGACCTGCCTGATTTATCCCCATGCTCTATTTCTGCTTGGAGCTGCGTCACTCGTGACTCACACCCTGCTGTTGTCCCACATGGATATCTTAAAGAATTGTTACGGACGGTCTAACAAGTATGCCCTAAAGATTCACTTCCCAAAAGTAGTTTCATCCTTGCTTCAGTAGATAACCTCATCTCAATGCTGTGGACTGTAGAGCTGCTTCGTGAGGATGCGGTGATTGTTTGAAAGTGCCGTACAAACAAAAAGTGAATTGAAATAAAGTAAAAAAGACTGCCAGACATAGTGTTTTCTACATCAAATTATTCACATGCAGTCAAAATAAATGTTAAAACAAACTAAATTCTTTATAATCCAATCATAGATTCAGCCCAAACATTGTATAACCTTCTAAAACTGTAGAAATACTGTAGTGGTGGCTCCATAATGGTACCTCCTATGGGTTTTGTTGGGGTTAGCCGGCATTCTATAAGTCCCTGAAACACATACAGACATCTCTGACAGGTGAACATTATGTGCTTCAAATCCTCAATTCATTTGAATTAATTTTGGCCTCCTCCAACAGGACAATGCTCCGCCGTGCACATCTAGAGACGCCATATTATGGTTAGAGGAACACTCATGTGATTTCAGGGTTTGGCCACCTGATCCCACCTGAGCCACCAGATCCCTCAACGTGTGGTTGGTGTGGTACAGTGGTAACATCATCGCTCTCCCATATGAGAGACCTGAGTTCGATTCTTGGTCTGGGCAGCCAGTCTGTGCTACACCAATAAGGGTCCTTGGGCAAGACTCCCAACACAACGTTGGCCTACTTGTAATACCAATAACCTTGTAAGTCGCTCTGGATAAGAGCGTCTGCCAAATGCCGTAAATGTAAATGTTATCAAACTCGTCTGTGTTTGCACTGTGGAAATCCTACACCAACAGAATTATGGACTGTTTGGCAGGAAGTGTGGTGTTGATTGTCTATAGAATATTTATAACCATCCACAACCATCCATAGTGTTCAACAAAAAAAATGGTTGTCCCTCTGTGGGAAGCCTTATAAGTTTCTATGTATAGTCCTACATCATCTAGTAGGGAGTGTTTCCCTATTGCACAGAGTTGCAACATTGTTTTGAGAACCGGTTTTAGAAACTATTTCAGAAAACCCCACATATCCCATAACCCTGACAAGCCATGTTATAAAGAAGAGCTTTCGTTAGCGTGAACTGTTTCTACCTTTATACTGCCCTGTGTGTTCTGAGACGACGCTTACAGCCATGTTCTCTCATGGCAGCGTTAGTAGATACTGATCTGTGGTCATGTTTGAAGTTCATGTAACACTGTTATCAGGGCAGGGGGTCAATTTTAAAGAGTGTAAAGAGATTCACGTGAACTGGAGTCTTGCAATCCTTACAGAGTCTTGCTTGCTTGCTGTAATGTCTGGTGCATACCACACAACAACATCTGTAGTCAGGGGTCATAAACAATATAATTATAGTGCAAAATGACCGGTTAGTCAATCGCACAAAATGCTACTGGATGTTACCAGTCATCCGCTTTCTTGTCCTGAAAATCACATTCATATTCAACAGGATCTCTCGAACAGGAAGTGTGTGTTAATCAATTCTTAATAAACATTAAAAAAATTATGTAACTGGTATTACAACATTACTTTTTATTAGAACAGCACATAAACTCTAGCTTAGGTAATCGTGAAAAATTGATTTACAGCATGAATATTTGACTTTACTGTAGAACTGCTCATCTGGGCATGGCCGTCGCAACCATTGAACGCGAGTGGGACGAGACCCCCCCCCCCACATTTCATAATTGTTCGTTTG
>JAOVVF010000027.1:5440804-5454590 GCA_028565595.1 Duopalatinus emarginatus
AAAATAAATGTCTACAACAACATTTATACTAAACACCATATAGGGTGCCTAAGACTTTTGCACAGTACTGTATATTGACCCATCATATAATATCTAATGCATTTCATATATAAAAAACATTTGTCTAAATGTTATACACTAAAGTACAAGAAAAACTGGTAGAACAATCTAATAATTGGTAGGTCCCTCAGGAGGGCACCAGCTTGCAGAAATATTTTGTAGGCAATGAACACCATACTTCCTGCAGTATGGTCCACAAATCTGTTGTATTCTGAGGTGTAGGATTTCCTCATAGTGTCCCTGATGTGTTTGATGCTGTTGAGATTTGGTAACCCCAAAACTCAGATGAGTGTTCCACTAACCATAACGTTATATTTTGGTGGTGGATTATCCTGTTAGAAGAGGCCAAACACAGAATAAATGCAGGACATGACCCGGTGAAATTCAGACATCTGTAACATTTCTTAACATCTACCATATGTTCACACGAATTCAGCTTATGAGAAGAGGCTTTGGTGGCCAAATGTGTTCATCTACAATTAAGTTCAAGTGAAAAATAATCCCACGATGATCATAAAGCATTGATATGACATGTTGAGGAAAAAGACGTATGAGTATGAATTAATTCCAGTCAAACCACAATATGTTCTGGAGATCCAAAAGTGTCATTTCCATCAGTCGAAGTACTAATCCCACACCATTACGGAGCCATGGAGCAATCTGTACCCATTACTTCAGTGTGTAATAACATTTATGTAAGTCTTAACTAGGACTCTTTCAACATAAGATTAGCTTCGCTGTCTCGATCAGTACAAAACGAAGACAGGACGTAGCTTCTGGTGGTCCTCCTCTGAAACCAGGGAAACAGAACGGGAAACATGTGACACGAAATGCTCTGTCAAGCGGAGATCCTTCACCCCAAAACCAGTTCTCATACAATCACTTCTGCCGGACATGTGATCCACTCAGATGTGCTAAATGTCATTAGAGGCGTAATCACCACTGCTCCAGTCACACTGCATTAAGCGTGAATTGTGCATTAAGCAGAACAGAAAGGCAGCATGCTAATGCACCCGTGGTGATCCTCTCGGTTGGAGAGGATTAACTGAACCGCATGTGTTATTACTGGAATCAAGAAAACCCCCTCTTTAACTGCCAACGCTCTCTGTGTGTAAGGTAAGACATGTTTCACAGCTTTATGGGAACATACTGAAAAAAAAAAAAAACATGCCAAGTTGTGTCCCACGTTTCTTTACTTTATTCCCGACTAATCTTTTTATCTCACATTAACCTCGGGTTGGCTTTGGTATTTGGACACCCTATTGTCCACAGTCAAGTCAATAAATGCAATATAGCAATTTAAGTAAGTCAACAACTGCCCCCGGGAGCTGCTTCCTCACTTAATATGCTTTCCAGTAGCGCACAGACCCTCACAAGGACAAGCATCAATGGGCTTGATGCTGAAATGCCTAACCACAATCTGCCTGTTCTGATGGGCAGATAATGACATACACATGAATAATTAATATGACAACATTTAAAATGCAAGGAGACATTGTCCTGTCTCTTGGTTTTGGTCCCCATATATCATGCAGCAGTTTATATGACTTAAAGCAACTTGAAAAAAAACCCCATCTGAGTCCACTTTTGTGATAAAAGGTCACAGAGAGAAGTAACATACTAAAGATTTTACTGGAGAGACATTGACAGACAAGGACAGATCGCCTGGGTTTTTAGGTTAGATGTCGTTCGAGATGACCTCATGTATCACTGGGGTCTCTGTAAACAGCGTGACTATTAATTACAGAAGAAATATGACCGGTCTGTTTTGTCGACATTTACAGCTTAAGTTCTGCTTGTCAGCAAACCTCTTTGGGATCCTAGGGAAAGAAAGCAGGAAGGGGGGGGGGGGGCAACATGTGGGGGGTGTGTTATGTTTTAAAGATTACAGGTCAGGAGAAAGACAATTAAACAACATTTAAATGTCATTTTTAATTGTCAGCCCAAGTGCAACTGTGAACCTTGTTCCAAAGATACGATCTGAACCTTAGTATTGATGAGATGTTCTGCCTTTCCTCCTTATCTGAGAACAGCCTGAGAGTGTGTGTGTGTGTGTGTGTTTTAAACCGAGACCATTAGTCCTTTAATGGGTTTGCCAAGAGACAAAAAGCAAGGACCTTGAAATTCCAGGCATTCTGCAGAGCTAAAAGCACAATTTAACCCTCTGAAAAAAAACTTCAAAAATCCAATGCAAACTGGGGCCGATCCAAAACTCACAGCGAAGAGGCAGAGGACATTAGGTGTGATGTATAAAAGGCCACTCGAGACTGTTGATGCAGATCCTTATCACGTTACAGCAGAACGTTGCTCGGTAAGCATTCATGTACGACCGTGTGTTAAAGGAACCGGTTACGAGTCACGCGTAAATCTCTGTTCGGCATTCATTCTGTCGAGCCATGAGCGTTGAGTACGTGTTTAATCCTTTTCTTGAAGCTAATGTCATCTCTTGAGGACTTGAGGTTTTGGGATTCTACTAATATTGCTAAAGCTTGGTGTAGAATAGTAATAAAGCAATTTCTGATTCTTTCCTTATTCAGTATAAAGTCCAATATTTATAAATTGCTATGAAATGTTCTAATATTCATTTATGCATCCTATATCATACATAAAACTTTATAATGTCTGACCATCTATCCAGCTCCAGGAGTCAGATATTCTATCAGAGCCTTATAATCACAGGGCTTCTTATGAATTGAAAAATACTAAATAAGTGTGTGTTACCTGGAATTGTGATGTCATACAGTGTATATTTGTAATATATACTGAACAAAAATATAAACGCAACATTTTTGTTTTTGCTCCAATTTTTCATGAGCTGAACTCTCAAATATTTTTCACAAATTTGTCTGAATCTGTGTTAGTGAGCACTTCTCCTTTGTTGAGATAATCCATCCACCTCACAGCTGTGGCAGACCAAGATGCTGATTAGACAGCAGGATTGTAGCACAGGTGAGCCTCAGTCTGGCCGCAATAAAAGGCCACTCTAAAATGTGCAGTTTTGTCACAGCACAACTCCACAGATGATGCAAGTTTTGAGGGAGCGTGCAATAGGCATGATGACTGCAGGAACGTCCACCAGAGCTGTTTGGCAGTACATCCAACCGATCTGAATGCAGACCACATGTAACCACACCAGCCCAGGACCTCCACATCCAGCATCTTCACCTCCGTGATAGTTCAGTATACATACATACATGCGTATGCTGTGTATGTACACGTATATACACTGAAGTGGCAGAAAAGCTGGTACACCAGTTTACTACTTGGTAGGAGCTCAGGATTGCAGACATTGCAGACATTGACTCCATAAGCTTGTGGAAATATTCTATTCTATAACAATTCTGGTGACTTTGGTGTGAACGGCAAAACTCCAAACTCAGACGAGTGTCCATCTAACCATCCAACCAACAATCTGGTGTCTCTAGTCATGTGTGGTTGTGCATTGTCCTGTTAGAAGAGGCCAAACACATCAGAATGAATAAAGGACATAAACAGGGGTAACTAGTCAGATTCCATATACTGTATGGTATATGGTATGGAATAAATGGTTATGTAGTTATATTACATATCCAGGGTTTGATTTTGAGCCTGTGTGTGACGGGCTTTGCAAGTTTTCATTAAGTGTCCATACTCTATGCATGTGAGTGTGTGAGTGTGGTCCCTGCCACAAACTGGTGTCCCATCCAGTGTGTACCCCCCTCATTGTATCCAGTCAGGGCCAGAGTGGGCCCCTTTTTCAGCCTGGAAGCTTCATGCCCAAACCTGGCCCACTCTATCCATAGAGGAGGAATTTGAATAAATGAAACAGGTCTGCTACTTTCACACATTTGGCAACATCTTCTTCCTCCAAAGCTTTTTTATTCTAGCCTTTTCGGCTCCACCTGGCCTCTACCTGTCCTCCATCACTACCGACTGACAATTCATGTAATTCTGTTGCTATATTTAATTTCACTGCTCCAGACAAGACGACTCGTGGGCCCAACCAACTTAAACATATGGGACGGGAGAATTCCCTCAGATGGTAGAACCCATGTAATCTACTGGGATGTAGGGGCTGTGCTGTCAGATGAATAGAGAATAAATTCAAAAAGAAGATGAGATAAGTGACAGATAAGGGTCAACATTATTTTTCCCATCTGACCAGATCCAACTCGAGATTGACATGAACCGGCCTGTTGGGAATCCGCCAGAATCTCACGATTAGCAACTCTGGCTCTGCAGAAGGTGTTTGCAGGTTAGGCTCCAGATCCCATCACAAACCCTTCCAGGACAAAATGAATGATGGATGGGTGGATGTCAGAGTAGCACCTGATGTATATGTACGCACAGTCCTCCGCATTTTGATGGAAATGACACTTTTGGATCTCCAAAACATATTGTGATTTGACTGGAATTAATTCATACTCTCATAGTCTTTTTTTCTCAACGTGTCATATCACTGCTTTATGGTCATCCTGGGATTATTTCTCACTTGCACTTAATTGTAGATGAACACACTTGGCCACCAAAGCCTCCTCTTACAAAGCTGAGAACGTGTGAACATATGGTAGATGTTAAGTAACGTTACAACATCTTCAGGACTCTCAATCAAGGACGACGTCAGGGCATCGTGACCTGCCAGTGACCCCTGACATACCTTTCATCTTGCTCATAGAGCGCCGGGTTGTGTGCAACTTCCAACCAGCAGACTGCCCGAGTCACTCATGAAAACGTCACTTAGTGGCGGCTAATAAAACCCGACTCAGCTCATCTGCCAAGATGAGAGACGCCGTTTGTCACTGTCGTCGTCTTGCGAGCAGCTGGGGATGATGGAGTGGAAAGACAGGGAACGTCGGTGCTCTGGGAGACTAGATAAACAGATTTCGGTTTTACACGGGCCTTGATTTGTCTGTTTTGTTTTTTGCATTTGTAGATATGTGTATTGCAGTGATGGACTGCAGTGATGGATCTGATAATCCCAGGTTTATGACAGGACCTAGAAAGACCACAGGGAGAGCGAGAGAGAGAGAGAGAGAGAAGAGAGAAAATCTAGCCTGAAGGTACGAGACATGACAAATCCTGCCATAATAATCCATCAGCCTAACACCCACACACCATTGGAATATCACACACCATCTAGATTATCATTGGTCCCCTTCTGCAAACCCGTCCCACTCCATATTTCCCATGCCCTCGGCTGGAACTGGATGGAGGGAGAGAGGGAGGGCTGAGTAATTTGTAGGCGGACCGACGTGCTAGGTTCGCTCCTCCTGAGCACTTCAGGGGAAGCTGATGCTCCACGAGAGCCAGTGACACACTCGAAGTCGGACATGCTCGCACGCTAACTTCCCTGAGAGGTGCACAGTGTGTGAGAGAAAGCCACCGGAGTGTGTTCTCAGGGGGGGAGAAACCTGAGCATTCACACCTAGCTTTTTTTCTGTCTTTTTTTTTTTTTTTTTTTACTCTGCTGCTGGATGATGGAATTTTAACCATGTGGAAGGTAAGTCAGCCGAAGCCGACGCAGCAGAATCCGATCGGATTTTTATTTAATGCATCCTGACTTGTGCAGAATCTGAAAATCTGAGAAAAAAAAGTCTGACTGTACTCGTAAGGGTAACTTTTAACCTCGAGTGAAGCAGACATCTCAGGAAGCAGGTTCATGAATAACAAATCTCTTCTGTCCTTAAGTTAAAAGCATGCCAGAGGAACCTCAGCAAACCCAAGCCACGCTAATGTGAGAGGACTGGAATGTTTTAGCGCCGTTGGATGTGTATGATGTGTCAGCGCCTGTAATGAAGTGCAAGCCTCCTGAGTCAGCCCGGGCTGACCTCTTTTTTTTTTTTTTCACCTCACATGCCCTCATTAGTTCTAGTTCTCTGTGCAAGTGTATGAATTTGAGGCTCTTGCGAGCTTCCAGGTTTTAAAAGTTTGCATCTGTCTTTATCTGTGTATGTGTGTTCCTGTATGTCGGTGTGTGTGTGTGTGTGTGTGTGTGTGTGTGTGCTGCAGGAATATGTTACTGATTAAACTCTGGCCTCAGTAGCAGGCATTCAATGCCACACAGTAATGCCGTGTTTGGTGGCTTTATCAGACAGTACGGAAAGAAGAAAAGACGAGGATTTTGTATCAGGCTGAACAGTGCGCTCCGTTGTTCCTTCAAACTGTCACACACTTCACGCAGCTGACAGTGACAAGAGCCGACACTGACCGTCTCTGGATCCAGTCCGATCAGACGAGCTTGTCTGCACTAGTGCATGTCAAGTTTTCACACAGTGCCATCTATTGTTATGGAATAGTTTTGACAACGATTTAGTTTTTCTCTAGAACTCGACTCAGGGAATCGAAACCCTGTCGAACCTGTAAACCTGTCAGGGCCCATGATAGGAGCACAGTAGTACTCGTTCCTCACGTTGTCCTCTCTCTCTGTGTGACCGCTGTGCGTCTCGAACCCACGCGCCTTGAGATCCTGGCGAGCTCTCGAGGCCGAAGGATTGCTCTTGGCTACAGAATCGCAAGCTTTGGCCGTATCTTAGATCTGATGGAGGCGTCTGACTGATTTTAGCACAAACTAGTTCTTTGTGACCTGATTTGAACTTTGCAAAAGCTTAAGCTGATTTAGATTTCCCTCGAAATGTAGCAGAAACGTTCCTTTCTCCTAGTTCAATCTGAACATGCTTGGCTTATCTGAATAACGTTACAGCAGGCCAAAAATTCCAGGAGTGTTTTTGACCACTTCTACACCAGCAAAATGACTACGATGCAAAAGAATTGGAACAAAACTGCTCATGCTGGAGTGCTCGGCTCTGTGGTAGACGTTTTGTGTAAGCGGAGAAGTTACGGAGCAGCACTGGGGAGTCGGACTGGTTTCAGGTATTCTTAAGTGTTGATATGTCTATGATAAGTCACCTGCTTTTTTGTATAAGTGGTTCTTTGGCAGATGCACCAGGTTGGTGTTGGACTGCATTTCTGCCACTAGAGGGTATCTGTAAAGTCCCCCATTCACAGCAAATTATTACTGATAGAAAAGTGGCCCTTTGTGAGTGGTATCTTCTGTCCTGGCATGCGTCTTTGAATGGAAATTTCTAAAAAATTTGAATGGGCTTAATAAGTGAATCAGCTTTTATTTATCGACTTCATTTGCATAGATTTAATGACTCAGTGGTTGGAATGCCTACAGGTTTTGTGTTGTCATTGTGTGTATGCATGTGTGTGAGTATGAACATGGCTTGAACTTGACATTAGAGGAGGAGAATGCATTTATGTACAAGATCTACCCTGAAGTGCCAGAAAAACTGGTACCGACTGTAAAAAAAAACTGGTACAGATTTGTGGTGGCGGCTCCATAATAGTACTGAGTTTGTTTACCTGCCGTCCTATGGGACCCCTGGTACATCTGCAAATGTCTCAGACAGGTGAACGCTTTGTGTTCCTTTCTGTTGAGTTGCACCAGTTCACGTCCCGCATTCTGGTTTACGTTTGTCCTTTCCAACAAAACAATGCATTGCAATACACATGTCTAGAGACGCCAAATTATGATTTGAGTTTGGGGTTATGCCATTCCCGCCTAACTCCCCAAATCTCATCAAGGATGTCTGGGATGTCATGCAAGGTGCTGTGGAACACAGAAATCCTACACCTCGGAATATATCAGAGTTATGAACCGTTCTTAGGGGATGTATGGTCTTCTTTGCCTACAGAATATTTCCACAAGCTTGTGGAGTCCATGAGGGACCTACTAAGTATTACACTGGCACACCAGGTTTTATTTTTGTATTTCAGTGTCTTATATCAGCTTAGCAATCTGCAAAATCATACGAATAAGTGAAAAATGTTCAACACTAGGGTTTAACAGATGTGCCTTGTCTTATCCAATCCACCAAAGCCCTGCCCGGGCTGTCAGACTAACACAGGCTGTTGAGGAATTTAATCCCGTGTCTAACGTCAGTAGGAACAAAGCATCAGACGTGATTTGTACGACCGTGTAGGCTGATGTTCTGACACGCCCAGGCACCGCAGCATGGTGTAGAATGTAGGAAACCTTGTCTGCTGTCTGTCAGAGGATGTGTGTTTACTAGGAAATGTTTCAAAAGGCTTTCAGCTCCTGTGAGTTAACGTGAAACGGGATCTAACTAGTTTTAGGTACTACTAAAATCGACATATTTAAGGCTGTATAATATGGTAGACCTTTTTAGTCGTGGATACGACTATAACAAAATGTATAACAAAATGAACCCTTGTGTTGTGTTAGAAAGCCACCTACATCTTTAGTGATAGTGGGTTAAATTTGATTAGCCTGAAAATATTAAAAAAAAAAAGTATTTATCATCCAATGGTGTTTCTCACCTCATTGCTGACTCAGTATGTATTTATTAATTATTTTTTTTTGGATTTATACACTTTTAATCTCACAGTATACCAATATCACTCATTTTTAATAATAAAAAAAACCAGTTTGAATTCACTATATTGAATTTCCTATAGTGAAATATTATCTGAGTCTAATAGACTAATATCAGAGATCAGAGCACACTGACCAACAATTGCTGGTGTTTTTATTTTTAACTTAACATTATGATCTATAGTGACATCTGTGCTGTTACAGGTCAATTTTTGTCTCGTATAGACAGAAAAGGGGCAAAAAATTCCTTTCTTTTACTCAGAATAGCTGAAAAATGAACGCTGAAAACCAATTGTGTTTGTGTGTGTGTGTCTGTGAACCATAAACTGGAAATTGAAAAACAATATTGTGTGTGTGTGTGTGTGTGTGTGTATGTGTGTGTGTGTGTGTATCAGTATTGAGTATATCAATATTGTGTTCCAGAGGCAGAGAGGTGGGGTAGGGTGCGTCTCTCTCTCTCTCTCTCTCTCTCTCTCTCTATTTGTGTGTGTGTGTGTGTGTGTGTGTGCTGGGGCAAATTGAACCATATTCGATCCACAGAGCAACCCACATCTTTTATGTGATGGATGTGAAAACCAGTATTCTATGCCGGATCATATTTGACCCATAACACCACAAATGTCACTTTTTTTCTATTTTTAGAGACATTTAGAATTTTTGTGTTAAAATAACGTTTCTAAGGATATCATGAAATCTTGTTCTGATACAAAAAAGAAAACAATACTTCTTACTTACTTGAACTTGAATATGGGTCAAATTTGACCCAAACACAACATATGGGTTAATCTGATAAAAACAGGACGTAGTGTAATAAATAAGTGAACGCTTCATTATTAATAATAAAAGCATGGCGTCACACAACACCTTGTCAGCACTATATAAGTTCTTAGGGTTCATTCAGCAGTGTTATTCGGACGTCTGACACGTTTGCCGGAGTGCACGTCAATGCATGTCAATCATCATCTGTAAAACTTTTATGAGCTCTGATGAAACTGACTTTTTTGAGCCTCATGGTTGATTTATGGCTCGTAACAAATATCCATAATAAATCTTCCCATTCCTGACATTTCACGCCGGAGCCGGAGTCGGAACATCGGAATCTATAACCCAAGTACCTGTCACTAAGGTATGCGAGCATATAGATGAACGAGCAGTTGATAGATATGTAACAGCTTGCAAAGTATGGTCTGAATATCCAGATGTAGTCCAGTACGTATGTGGCAAAGCTGTATATATATATTATATTAGACATATATTATAAGGTGTGTAGTGTTATGTGATTAAATGTATTAAGATATTAATATCAGCTTAGCAAATATGCAGTATTGAATGCTCAGTGCTGGATTTGCTGTCCAGATGAGTGTCAGTGTTTAGTGGAGTGAAATATTAAAGCAGCTTAGGCATGAAGGAGTAAAAAATTCCCCACTCAGTTTCTCCATCAATATTCTTTCACTGGCTGGCGTAAAAAGTGGCAGTGCAAGAAAACATAAGAAAGTCTGGCAAATACGAACAACAGCTTCATCTTCATCTAAATTCACTGTAATGATTTATCCGAATATAAGAACTCGACAGAAAGAAGGAACACATAGCGCTCACCAGTCAGAGACGTTTGTAGACATACCATTTACATTTAGGGCATTTGGCAGAAGTTCTTATCTAGAGTGACTTACAAGGTGACTGGTATTACAGATAGGCCAAAGTAGTGTTAGGGGTCTTGCACAAGGACCCCTACTGGTGTAGCACAGACTGGTTGCCCAGACCAGGAACTGAACCAGACCCAGATCTCTTACATGGGAGTCAATGATGTTACCACTGTGCCACACCAACCAAAGGGCCACCGTTTTTTTTTCCCATTCTGTACTGGTTTTTTGGTAATTCGGTGTATTATAAATGTGAGTGGCTTACAGTAACAATAGGAAAGCAGGCCTATTGCCAGACTGATGACGTTTTCTATTCGCACACCTCAATAAAATGTTATGTCTTTAGCCGTGCTCAAGACCCGCCAGTTTAGTCCCTTAGCTAAAAGCTAAAGCGTCTGTATTTCTATCAAGCTTTTCAACTAGAACCTGTGGAGACCTGTAAATGAGGGAGGAATTCACTTGCAAGATGAAATGCCAGATGGGAATACAACATTTTTTGTTATAAAATGGAATTCATGCTGGACTGGTGTAATCCTTCACTTACAAAATATGGCTGGTTTATTTCACACCATTGATAAACTCTCAGGATCGGCTAAGTTAGAGAAATATCATATCAACTGATCGCCAATCACATGTCCAGGCTGAAAATTGGCTGATACATGGATGACACATAGAGGATCGCTTGTTTCCATCTCTAATTATGTCTACCTTTCTTCTAGGTTCTTTGCTTTGTCACTCTTAACCATGACGATCTTTTGAGGATCGCTTTTTTTCCCCAAGTGTAGAATGATAAAAGCACCACATCACAGATATAACTCACAGGTATAATCATCATAAATTATAGTAAGGCATTGCCCATCTCTTAGACTTCTTAATTTGATTATGCTGGTCCAATTTCAAAAATATTAACATTGTGGGTTATCTGGAGATCCATCCATTAGCCTATTGTAGATTTTTAATATGCTTCATGTTGGTTTGGACGTATTTTTTTTCCAGTTAAAAAATGCAACAGATGTTGCTTTTCAAGTTATGGCAGGTAATAACAGCTTCCCTCCACGTGGTAAAAAGTGAGACGAGACAGGAAGTGTGTAATTTCATGATTACAGCTTAGGTCATAATAGTAGCTGTAGTTTGTTTGATGTTGCATGAAATATAAATGATATCTTTGGATTAAATGGTACACGCTGTAGACACCCACGCCTGGTCACTGCGTAGGTACCAAGAAAAGGCAGCTTAAAGCCTTATACTACAGTTTTCTTACAGTGTTACACCTAACACCTATAGCGTCGCTTGATTAGCGTGATTTCATTCTTCATCCTAATAGTCCATTAGTGTGTCATTGACCTTTATACGTGTTAACAGATGCTCCTTGACGTGCTCTTATTAACCTTTATAGTCCTCCACTCACAACATGCTCTTAGCAAACATATATCTACATAATGCTGTACTCCTGCACATACACCAACACCTACACAACCACACAACATCAAGCACCCAAGTAGTGATATTAACCTGGACTTCTTCTTCAGATACATTCCAGGACCTTCAAACACAGCCACAGACTGATGTATGGCATAGCATTTGCGATAAATACCGCTCATAGTACGCCATTCCCTTTCTTCTTCTCGTCTCGAACACAGCAGACCACATGCACACCATATGGATCTATGACCTTGGCAGCTACGTTCGGAGCTACAGGTAATCTCTGTGGTATGTACAGTAATGATACTCCTGAATAACTAGAAAAGAGACAACGTTATGCTTTTATAGATCTGTAGACTTCTGTAATTCCATTACGATCAATTGTTGTAAAATGTTCGGCTTATGCTAGTCTAATGACCCTACAGGGAATGTACAACATGAGCTTGTGGAATTCTATAGGCATCGAACAACATGTTTTCTGCAACACGCTCCACAATTCTGTTGTATTCCGAGGTGTCGGATTTCTGTGTTGCGCATGACGTCGCATGGCAACCCAGACGTGTTTGATAATGTTGAGATATGGTGACTTAGGTCGGAATGACGAAACCCCAAAGTCTGTAGACGTGTGTGTCTCGCACATTGTCCTGTTGGAAGAGTCCAAACCCAAAGGGTGAATGAATGCAGGACATTAACACGTGTAAAGAAAGGAGGCACACATAGCGTTCACCTGTCAGAGACATTTGTAGATGTACCAGGGGTCCCAGTGAAATGATAGCTAAACAAACCCCACAAAATTATGAAGCCACCACCAATCTGTACCATTTTTTTGGGTTCATTTCTACATTACTTAATAAACCCCCATTATTGGGCATCTGTGAGGAGGTCAGATTAGGTGTCCTGTCCATGCAGGCTTCAGTCATGTCTTGTCGGTTTGGGTGGCTTGAACTGGCAACCTTTGGCACGCTGTGTAAGATTTCAGCACGCAGTTCTATGGAGTTTCTTTTGAACTGTGTTTGATTATGTTTATTATATTATCTTTTATTATTTGAGATTACAGATTGATTATATAATTTGATAAATGGCCCAACGTGTTCTTATCGCTCCAAACCTTCTTTGAATTCTTGATCAACAGCAGCGTAAACGTCTCAATCCCCCCCCCTCCCATCCCCCTCCCATCCCCCTCCCCACCTCGAATTCTCCTTAGGCCATTTCCCTGTTGCCTTTCAGCCAACTATAAAGCAGCTCTGTGACTATGTGCACGAACATGACTGAGTGAATCTCCCTCACTATACCATGCGCTTAATACTGATCCATCCAAAATAGCTAGATTAAACTTAGCGCGTGTTTATACTTGTAGTTCAGTCATCCTGGTCTGAACCAAAGCAGAAAATGATACACTGTTGCATTAAATTTCTGGTTCACTTACAGTTTATGCTGGCATTTTAACATGAAACCAAAAGGAACCTGATTGAAACCTGATTTCATGGTGTGTATTTTGTGAATGAACAAACCAAACATTCATGACATCCAGAACAATAATGTGAGCCGGGCTAAACGCACTCGTAGGATTTGTGTATATGTTGTGGTATTTTTACTCACGAAGAGCTAAAACTAATCAAACACACGCCAACGATGGTAGAGGAGAGATGCGCTAGGAGCTAATATGCTAAGACCCGTCATGAACCGTGACACATTTTACTCTATGTTTACCCTCTGTTTATATTATTTGTAAGCCTATACTGCCTTTCCTATGTTGTTAAAAATCTAGTTTTCAGTGTCACGTATGTCTTTCCTGCACAGCTGTCCTGCAGCTGTCCCCTTACATCAGTGAAGACTTCCCTATTGTTTATGTCACCATGTGTTTCTTTGTTTCCATTCATTTTGTGTCTCATCCCGTGTCATCTCGGTGGATGTCTTTATATGGCATGACCTGTTTTGAGTTTACCCCTTGATTATTCTGTATATTTATACCCTCTGGATTTCCTTTGCTCATTGAGAAGTATCGTTTTGTGTCACGTATATGTTGTTACTACTCTGTTCCCATGATTCCTATTTTTTGTTTATCGTTTTTCTTTTCTGCCGCCAGTTTGTTAGGCAGTTGGGGTCAGAACGCAGCATCAGCCATGACCCAGTGTCCCTGGTGCCATTGGCGTTGGAAGCGTTTTTAATGTGGGGGGACACATGAATGAGATGAGATGGGGGGGGGGTTACTCCCCCACAAAATTTTTAATAAATTAGATGCCTTTTCTTGCATTTTGGTGTATTTTTAACAGATTTAAATGATAGC
>JAOVVF010000027.1:5454690-5472190 GCA_028565595.1 Duopalatinus emarginatus
GCGTTTGCCCAACAGTGGCAGCAGCCAACAGCAGCAACTGATTAACCTATATATAGGTGTGTCAACTATGAAAATAAATAAATATAATAATCCATTTTACCTATGTAATATCATTTCATTTTATTATTCAATGTTATTTTTAAAATATATATTTTTTTATCATGATATCTTGGTGCTCTTGGGAGCCCCCTGGTGGCGTAGGGGCCCTAAGCGGCCGCATATTTCGAGTATGCCTGGGGCCGGCTCTGATTAAAACGATTCTTATAAGTACAATTTATTTAAAAAGTTACTCAGATAATTGTAACAGACCAAATGTAGTGCATTACGACCCAGCTATGCACTTGGAAATGCCTTTGGGGGAGGTTGGGTTGGAGTGGCTTCTGTCATGCAGTGTACATCCTTTGGCTTGTTGCATTTCGTCTAGTGTCACCTACCTGTCGTGTTACCAAGCTGTGTTCCCTCGTTGCTACTCTGTTTCGCTCCCTATACCTGGTATCAGGTTCATTCATTTGGATGTCACTGATCCATCCTGCATTCATACTTCCATTAAAACACACCAGAGTTCTTTTGGAAATGGACTGAGACCCACCTGTTTTCATTTTAATCGAAACCAAACCTGCCAAGTGTGAGCACACCTCACAGTGTGAGTGAGTGAGTGAGTGGGTAAGCCTAGGCCAAGTTCTCTCTATGTGATAAAAGTTTAAAGAATTTCACATCCTCCACTGTCTGAACTGTAGAGACCTGTAGATACATAACACTAGCAGGTTGAGGTTGTGGTTACTGACACACATGTAGCCTGAATCCTCTGAAAGCAGAAGATAGGCAGCAGCTACACACTTAATGTCTTATGATTGATCTTAAGGATGCTGCTGCTCTGATTGCGTGGTGATGCCAATAGTTGACATGGCTTCTTGGCTGGCAGATAAAGACCCTGATTAGAAGTTGAATCTTCTTACAAGAAAGCTTGCTAACTACAAACAGTCATGTCTGGAAAAAACATACAAATACTGTTAACGAGAAGCCAAGAAAATTTGATATACTGGCTACTCTTAAAAGGTAAATGCTGTGCAATAACAGGACTATCTATTTATGGCCAGAGGTATTAGGGTACTACTCTACTTGGACAGATGGTTCCTGTGAGCCCCCACCAACGGGCAAGCAATTCGGCACACATTCTACCTTCTACCACATTGAAACAGGCCACAAATTTGGTCAGAATGAGGCTAGGTTTATCCTATCACCTCACTGTCTGGCAGACGTTATTATGCTCGCCAATCAGGTTCAGCCATGTCACGTTGCATAGTACTGGCTAATGATAAAGATGCAATGATTGGTGATGACAGCTGCAACGGTATTCCCCTTAGGCTTGCTAGAATTATAAGCTTTTCAGAAGTGGGTTAAACTTTGGAGTTAAGACAAATACCACAAAGAAGACATGTCCATGTCCATATTTCATGCTATAAAAGGACGTGCATGATTTAGCTGGCTAGAGATGCAAAGATCTTCTAATGAAAGGGGGTCGGTTGTGGAAATCCAGAAATAGTCAACCGCAAATGCTTCTCTTATTGGCTGAGGGGCAGCGTGGTGCTATAGAGGCACAGGCAATGTGAAAGGCCTAGTCCAGTGGGACATGCTTGATACTAGTCTGTGACAGCATGATTGTAAGGTGCCCAAACCACCTCAAGTGGCTCCTGACAATTCACCAAAGTGGTGGCTCTTATCTTGAATAAGCTCTGCAGAGAAGGGAAACCATCACTGTCTGGGTGAAACTGGATACCGTGACTATAATATTATATACTACAGTTCAGTGTGATTGGGGGAAACGGTGGCTCAAGGTTAGGGTAACCGATATTATGAATGCAAGGTTGGTGGTTCGATCCCTTATATTGACAGAACACAAACCCTAAGTGCTCCCCAGGAACCATGGATAAGTGTGTTAACTGCCCCGTAGTGCACCCTGAAGTGGCAGAAAAACTGGTACATACTGTAAAAAAGGGACTGCACTGACTAGTGGTGGCTCCATAATGGTCTCCAAATGGGGTGAATGCTATTTGTGGCTCCTTTCTGATGAGTTACACCAGTTCATGTCCTGCATTTTTGGCCTCCTCTAACAGGACAATGCGCAGCCACAAATGTCTAAAAAAGCCAAAATGTGGTCAGAGGAACATTTTTGGGATGAATTTCTAAATTCATTATAGTTTTAAGTGTAAACTGTTCTTAACAATTGCAGTCCTCAGGCTCTCCAAGAAAGGCCACCACAGTCATTACACAGTTTTATTATGACATATTTAACAGCCTTTCTATGTGGTTTTTTTTTTTGCCTTTTTCTCGTCTTTTTTTTACAGGAAAAGTTTACGATTTCTCACATCTCACATTTCATATGCGTAAATTATCACTTCTTTTCTTATTAAATAAGTCTCGATAGTGTACTTAGTGACACATCCATTTCTCACATCGGACCCTCTTCACACTTCAATTCTCCATATACAAAACACCCTGTCTCTAAATGTGTGTTAATTACTTGCCTAATTGTCCAATTTTTCCTGATTTGTTTTTTTAGGTCACAACGAGCAGGTTAGGGAGCGATGGCAGATGTTGTGCAGGCTAGATGCGACAGATTAAGGCTTGCCTTGTGCACGGCCTCGAATCAACAGCCAATCCCATTAGCTGTGACAGGCATGCTCAGTTAGAGCTGATTCCAACATGAAAAACGTTTGTGATTAGTCACAGACCCATCGGTCTGGCAGGGATGCAGAAGAGAGGTGCCTGCCTGTCAAAACAACAAGTGCAGCATAATAGAACAAATACACAGGACAGAAATAATAGCTACAGTACACCGTAATGCAGAACAGCATAAGATGCATCAGGGTGAATTAGATAGTGTATACGCTGACACGGCAAATTATATAATTGCAAACGTTGAGGGGCGGTCAAAGATATAATCCTTTCCTAATGGATATTAAAGGAGCGCATGAATTTATAGTATGTCCGAGATTCTACGAGTAGATGTTGAAATGGAAAATACAATTACTGACAGAACTGATTTGGAGATGTGGCATATTGTTGGCCTGATCGTTCATATGTCTGGCATTGTTCTTATGATTTTGATTTTAATCCAGTAAAAGGGCCTTAAAAGGCATAAATGGAAAAGTCTGCTGTTATATATTAATATAATACATATCAAAAATCCAACCCTGGGGGGGTGGGGGTAGGCAGTCTACCTTAAGAATGAGTGGAACATGAGAAGGAACATGACTGTATATTCAATCGTACACAGAGACTGCGAAACTGTACCACTGTAAATATCATTATGATAAATCCTTCCAGATTCTGCTGTGTTGCAAAAGCATGCAAGTGCCAGAAAAATTGGTTCAGACAGTAATGAAAACTTGTGGTGGATCTATAATGGTATGGGGTTTCTTTAGCTGGCATTCCATTGGACCCCTGGTACATCTAAAAAAAACTTCTCTGACAGACGAACACTACGTGTGCCTTATTTCTGACGTCCTGCATTAATTCTGGTGGGTTTGGTCTCATTTAACAGAACAATGAGCCACCACACACGTCTAGAGACACCAAATTATAGTTAAAGGAACACTCATCTGTTTTGGGGTTTTGGCATATAACCACCTATGTAACCAGATCTCAATACATCTTTGCCATGCAAGGAGCTGAACACAGAAATCCTTCATATTTAAATATGACAGAATTGTGGCATGTTCTACAGGAAGTACGGTGTTCATTGCATACGGAATATTTTCATATTTCTCCAGACCTACACTCCTGTGGGGGACCTACTGAAAAAGTGTTTTACCAGTTATTTAGGCACTTTAGGTGTATAATAATCAGCCGGGTTTTTTTTTTTATCAATTCACATATGGCCTGGCTACAGAATACGAACTGTACTGTACGCACTGATTATCTAAGATAGCTCAATCCAATTGACCTCCTTTGCACACTGCTCTCTGTAGCATGCCAGAACCGCTTGCATCAAAAACTCCTCAGACCGACGAGGCCATCACACACAGATTTCTCTCTCTATATCTCTGTCTTTAATTAGATGCATTTATATTTTGCAATGAACGTATAGTTGGTGTTTATGGGTTATGCCTGAATATGTTATCAGGATTATGACCTACTATATGCCTTAACGTCTCCATCTGGTGGTCACTCCTTGGTCTTTACAGTACTGTAATGATTTCCACTTTAAAAAAAACAAAAAAAACAAAAAACCTTACTGCATGTAACTTAAGAAACATATGGAAGAAATACAGACACATTACATTATGTATAGTTGTAGCTTTAGGTCAGGGAAACAGCCAAATTGTACCATTTTCACTCAGTTTCATGTCAAGTCAACCCCCTGAAGGAGTCTTCAAGCAGTTTTCCAATTCTAACAAATGCAAGTCCAGGAGAATAAGGAGATAATAAAAATCTAGTATGGGGGTCAAGAACAGGAGTAGGATTGCAGTGAGAATACAGCATAAAGGACAGAAAAAGGTAGGATAAGGTGAAAGCTGGAGAACATTATAGGTGAGGAACCTGGAAAACTATTGGATTTAATTATGGAAATTCATTGCTTAGACACATGCTTCATCAAGAATGGGGGTGAATAAAAATTTTTACAAAGAAAACAAAAACTGTTGCCAAATAATTCCCCGTGGCACTGTAGCTTTTCTGGTTAAAGCTAATCAGGAGATCAGCAGTGCCGTAAATCAAGCTCTTCGGCACAGCAATGGTAGCTCAATTCTCAATTTGGCTAGGGATCCAAAGGTTAAAGCCCAAGCCTGAGCACCACCGAAGTATCACTGTTGAGACCTTGAGCAAGGCCGTTAAACCTCTCTGCAGCAGGGGTGATGTATCATGGCTGACCCTACACTCTGACCTCAACTTCTTACCAAGTTACAGGTGCTTTTTCTTCGGCTGGAACACAAAAAAGGGTCAGTTAATTGTGTGGAAAGTCAAAGGGGTCAAAAGGTTTAATTCAAAGTGCTTAAAGTAAGGTTTTACTGAAGTTCCCTTAAAAAATATCCTTGATCAGAAAGCTGAGCTGCTTTTCACAGGTTTTAAATTACAGGCAATGACCAGGTATGAAATTTTAGCTCCCCGGAACTCGACAGACTAGCAATTATGCATGAAAGGTGGATATTTTGGAGTATAATTTTCAATATTTTAGTCAGGATTCCTACCATGCCACCACAACCAAGTGTAATTCAGAGGCTGAATAACTGAGAATGCATTCCCAACCTGGTATTAAAGCCTTACTTTCCGAATCCATCTAAATAATAAAAATGCAGGATCTGCTTCAGGGTTATACTGTATATTATTGTCCTCAGAAGGATAATGAGCTATGACTCATGGTTTGACCGTCCTATGTCCTATGATTCCATCACAAACAGGCAGAAATGCGTGCATGGCCCAGAAAAAAAAGGGTCAAAAGCAGTTCATGTATAAGGCTTCTGTTAGATGCTTCGGAAAACGTGCCGTAGAGTAATGTGACTGGACGTATCCTATATGATACAATACAAAATAATACGGATAATGTTAAAGTTTCTGTATATACAGCACTACGCAAATATGTGCCAGAACAATCTTACTGAGAGCAATTTAAATTCTTACTTTAATTTCATATGTTGGCCATATGTCTAAAAACCAAAGTGCTCTTATTAGGAACAAGGCCAGTTACGCATAGTTGCTGTACAAGTTAATGTTAAGTGACATGGGTATGTACTCGAGTAAGCCTGTTTTATTTTACGAGTGCACGCGGGACGTTTTATTTTCCACAGTTAATCATTTATGTGAATAGAGTTATAGATAGCCATCTCAGCAATAATTACACCAAATCCCCCAAGCATTGCTTGGATAAAAACGATTCCTTAAGTGAACTGAACCACTCATTGATCACACTCATTGCTTGCACACCCATTTGACCCATTAGGGGCAGTAAGCGCACATTCCTGGAGCAGTAGACTGCCCTTATCCACAGTGCCTCAGGAGCAGTTGGGGGTCAGGTGCCTTGCTCAAGAGGACTTCAGTCATGTCCTGTCAGATGCACAGATCAAACAACCCCTTGTGGTCGCAAGTCCATGGCTGCCCCATTTGAAGTTTTTTGAAGAGACTGTTAAAATTGCCACCGGTGACTATTTTTCGAGTCATCAAGTCTTGGCTTGACCTCATAAGCTGTGATATTGCCTCTATGCAAATATTCCTTCCTCTCATTCGGCAGGATGGAGTCAGATTTCACACCTACTTTGTAAACGTAGTGATCACAGCGGTCTGCTGTAGCATTAGATCACCAGTGAATCACTAGTTTTTCCACTCGAATTCGGTTCACGAGGACACAAAACGTGCTTCACGTTTTAATGTAGTAGTAATCGTTCACTAAGTGGCTTCAAATCCCATTGACTAATTTGACACTCTGCATGCCATTCACGTTAATTTCACTTCGCAATCAATCCTCGCTATGTCGTTACGAGTTTCTTCCTCTACCACCTGTGGCGTAAATGTTCCTCTAATTGTTCCTCACTGTTGTCGGTTAAATTCCCGTTCCAATGAATCACTGTGAAATTGCAAAACAACACAGGAAAGCCATACACAATCATGAGTTATTTACTTGTGTGTGTGTTTGTACATGCCAGCCTGAACTCCTGGTGTTTTCCCCTCTCTGATTTAATCCCTCATTCACACACAATAGGCAACGAGAGGGCAACTCTTTCACGCTTGCTCTATTATTTACTCGCTACAGATTTCCACGAGTATGCCGTGTGTTCAAACGAACCATTCTCTGCGCCGGAACGCACTTCCAGTTCTTCACATATCTTTGACTTTGTCAGTTCCTCTGTTCCCCTACCACCCCCACCACGCACACACCTCTGGCTGCCCAAGCCACAGGGTGGAGGAAACTGACTTTCCTGGAATTGTCGGGATAAAGCTTATTTTTCCTGTTCGGAGGTGAAGCGAGAGACAGGCCGAAACAGACATTAGACACAGCGACCATCCCAGAACTAAGCCAATTAGAGTGCAAGTCAGTGTGCACGCATGTGTATGTGCTGAGTAACAGCTGAAACGATGCAAAGCTGTTAGGCTGATTTAGACAAAGCTGTCTACATGAGGCTCTGCGTGTTGAGCCTCTCGCTACTTTCTCGGTTTGGCTCGCTGGGCTTGATCGTCAGGAGAGATGTCGCTGCTGCCTGGTCTCCAAAGAAATCCACTGGTGGGTACTGATAAAAATGTGAAAACCGTGTGTGTTTGCAAACTGTAAGGCTTTGCAAAATGTGTGTGTACCATGAGCAGAAAGAGGCACTCATTTTTTCGATATGTTATCAGACTGAGATGACTTGTGTCCATTTTTCAGGTTAATTGCATAGACAGAATATCTGTTTATTCTTAGGATGGCTATTTTCTTCACTTTGTTATTGATTTTTACTGCAGTTCGGTATACTTTCTGTGTTTAAAGCCCTTTATGAGAGCCTGGGGATTATGAGGATCCTTCTTTGTTGTTGTTGTTGGTGGTGGTGGTGGTGGTGGTGCTGGTGGTGCTGTTTTAATAAAGAAAAAGAGATGGGTGTTAAAGGCCAGGCTGGCGTATGTGAGATGAAGGGCAGTGACACGAACCTCGGAAAACACTCTAAAGGACTGCATCAGTCTGACATACAGGGTCAGTGTCTAAATACCCCGTGTTATTTCAATATGAATACTAGTGTATCCTACAGTGTAAAAAAAAACATTGTTTTTACAGTCTTTTCACAATTTTCCCTGTATTTTAGAATGACAATTATCTGAAAATGACAGGACGGTTTATTAAAATGTGTCGATTTAACAGACAAAATCTGTATAAATGGAATAAATATATTAAAAAATTATAAAAACAAAGTTAGTAAGAATTATGCGTTATGAAAACGTAGCAGAATTTTCTGTAATTTACACAACATATGAGTAAGTTTTACCTACATTTGGCCTTCACTTAACCATCATTTTTCAAAGGTATGTTGTATGTATATGTAAAACAGTATCAGTAGTTAAGCTGTAGACTTGGGGTTAGAAAACCAGTCTTCCAGATCCCTGGATTTGATAACCTCTAAGTCCCTCCTAATGGTTTGCTTTTTTATTTTATTTCAATGTCTGTAAGCCTTTTTTAATCATCTTTATTATTTTAGATGTTAACTACATTACAGCTTTTTTAAAATTATTTTTTATATTTATATATTTTTTTACAGAGATTATTCTCCAGCCCATTGCCATGACTGTTTATTATTATTATTATTATTATTATTAGTAGTAGTAGTAGTAGTAGTAGTAGTATTTTTAGTAGTAGTAGTAATAGTAGTATTTTACAGATAATTAATTAACAGTTACCAAATATTGTTTAAAACTTTATCAATGTTTTTTTATCCTACAGTATTTTTAAGTTTATTTTTTTTGTTTTTTTTTTCAAAACTCTGCCATCCATTGTTATTACTATTATTATTATTATTATTATTACATGTATTGTATACATTATTGTTTTACAGATAATTCACAAGTTAACAGTTGCCCTTATTTCATTTCAAAGTTTAAACCTCTATCAAATTAGCAGCACCAAATAAAATTCAGTTTGCGAGATGTAATGTAAATCCGAGTAGCTTGTTGAAACATTTTTGTGACACATCTTAACATCAGTGTCCTGGTTAAGGGCTTCTAAAGAGCTCGAGCATCTGGTCTGATGTAGTGATAGAGGGTGAGGGTGGTGGATGTTTTACACAGGGTGATGCAGTGATGAGAGAGGAGGCCGATGTATGGAAAGGTTTAGGATGTGCCTGACATATCGATGGGTGTGTTAATGGATAATGTATGGTAATAGCTCTTATAATGTGATGTTAATTATTTAAAAAAATCAGCTCATTGGAGATGTAAAGGAACTGCCATAATCAATATAAATGAGGCTTTGAAAATTATTGCTTTTTCTGGATCTACAGGTTAATCTGTTTAAAAAAACAAGAATAAGTCATTGAGATTTATATAATACAACCAGGCTGGACACCCTATAGTGTGAATTCCCTATTACTGAACTCCTGTCTTCTTCCCACAGATAGCTGCCTGGCTCTCCCGGATTTTGCTAATGCCATTCCCTCTTCGCTCCACCTAAAAAGGATGGAAACCCTGGAGTCGGAGCTGACGTGCCCGATCTGCCTGGAGCTGTTTGAGGACCCCCTGCTGCTGCCCTGTGCCCACAGTCTGTGCTTCAACTGCGCTCGCCGCATCCTGGTCTCGCACTGCACCTCAGGTGAGCCAGCCGACGCCATCTGCGCCTTCCAGTGTCCCACTTGCCGCTATGCCATCTCACTGAGCCCTCAGCGCGGCCTGGACGCACTCAAGCGCAACGTCACCCTTCAGAACATCATCGACCGTGTTCAGAGGGCTTCGACTTCTGCCACTCTTCTTCTGTCCTCCAGCGGGCACAGTTCACCAGGTGACAGCCCTCTAGGTGCCATGACGACTGCCACTGCACCCTCATCGCCCACCGAGCTGGTGCAGTGCCAGTTCTGTGAGCAGGAACCCCCGCAGTGTGCGGTCAAGACCTGCGTGACGTGTGAGGTGTCTTACTGCGAGGAGTGCCTGCGTGCCACGCACCCTAACAAGAAACCATTCACTGGACATCGCCTCATTGAACCTTTGCCTGACTCCCACCTCAGAGGCCTGCAGTGCCTGGAACATGAGGAGGAGAAAGTGAACATGTACTGTGTCACAGACGAGCAGCTCATCTGCTCCCTTTGCAAGCTGGTAGGACGCCACCGTGACCACCAGGTGGCAGCGCTAAATGAGCGCTACGAAAAGCTAAAGGTATGTTTCTCAAACAACTTTTTCTGTATAAGCTTTGTCTTTAACACGTATATGAATTTAGACTGGCACCATGGTGACACAGGTAGTGCTGATCCCTCATAGCTTCAGGATCCCTGGTTCGATCCTGAGCTTGCTTTATTTGTCTGAGTATCTGCATATTTTCAGCCTATACCTATGTGGGCTTCGTCTGGGTTCCTACCTCTCGAACACATGCCAGTAAGTGGATTAGCCAAAGATAAACAACCCAGTCAGGGTGTACTCCAGCCATATGTCCACTGTTCCTTAGCTTTAAACCCATTGCAAATGGAAAAATAAATAAAAGAATAAATTAACGAGTGAATAAATGAATCAATATTAATCCGCTTTTCCAGAAACTCTAGTCTAAACTCAGAATCAACAGTTGGAGAAAGAATCACGTAGTGTCCAAATAAACATCAGTCTAATACTTGGTAGGTCCCCATGGGAGCATAGGACTGTAGAAATAGTCCTCATAATGTTGTTTGATGAGAGCCCAGCTTTCGGTTCTGATGTTACTTGAGGCAGTGTTTTACACACCTATCTCGTGAAATGATTCTTGCCAGCTGATGCTGGTCACGCTCACCCAGAATCTGCAGTCTGCATAGGTGACATTTCTATGTATTTTGCATCGGTTCATCTGTATCAGGTTTTTTCGGGCACTTAAAAAACCTTAAACATTAAACATGTTTAGATTTTGGTAATCTAGTACTGTATACTGGTCAGCGACTCGATTTGAATGTGTCCCATAAATAACCAATGAAAACAGCGCAAAATGTAAACACACGTGTTTATACTACCAATATACATTTACAATAGAGGACAAATCAACTGAGTTGTGGCAGTTGTGGCTAGTATGTGTCCGAGACTGCAGCACCATTTTAGGCGGACCAGAAATTTGTATAAGAAGCTAACATTGTATGTAGAGTAGCCTCCAATATGTGTTGTGCTACTCACATCCAATTCCCCCTGCAGTCTGTACAGACCATGCTGACTTCTTCTTTCCACCCATAACCTCACTTTTGTTTTAGGTCAGTGCAAATGGTAGAAAACAGGAAGCTGTTGAACCTCCATGTTTAAACTGCATGCAGGTTTTGGGGTGCTTTGGTTCGGTTTAGTATTAAGCCGAAGTCGTGTTGTGCATGATCCCTAGTCGTTTAGTGTGTGATGGATATCAGCTCAGGAGATGCTACAGCCATCCATAGCTGGAAGTCTAGAGATCAGGATTGGCCATGCTCTCAGGGAAGGAGGGATGGTATACCTTCTCTTCCCTTTCATAGTGGCGCTAGCCATTCATGGGCATTTGTGAGCGCATACATACAGAAGTAGGAAGCGCTTCCCCCTGGCGTTGCATGGGCTAACAGAACAAAAAGCACCGGCAGCTGGCTGCATTCATGCATTCCCTGGTTTCTGGCTGTCGTGTGATCGGAGAGAGAAACCTAATAGTGTGACAGTAAATGAGGGAGAAACTTCAGGGGGAAAAGAATCAGGAAGTGTGAGATACCCAGTCTTTATCTGATGCTATGACTAAATATTGTGAAGTGTATCCAAGGCTTAAAATATTTGAGCCACTATTTTGCCAAGTAATGCTATCTGTTCATTTCTATTCCCTTTTCAACCCTGTAGATGTAGTGCATTATTATTTTCATGCAGTTTTTGACAACTGTTTTTTATTAGAATCAGCACTCTTTTGTTAGATAGTGCTGCGATGTAGCCTCAGTTCCCTCAAGGACACTGTCGGGTCATGGAGTTTATGTGTTATGGCTTGTTCCTGAAATGATGAGGGGGAAAAAATGCAGTCCGGAAAACAGAATGGCTTTGAAAAGAACAGTGACCTATGTTTAAAGAACTAACAACTGACTGCCGAAAACCTTTTGGGCATTCAACAAATAAATTGTGAAAAAAAATTCAACAAATTAAAATAAATTAAAGTTAATTAATCATTAGGCACCATTATTCATATTTGTCATAATAGTACGATATACATTACAATAGGCAAAGGTCTATATATATATATATATATATATATCTATATATATCTATTATAAACATAGCACAAAAAGTAAGGAAATTTGTGTTTGGTAGATTATTTCTTTGTTGTAACAATGCTTCTTGGCAATAAATCTTATACCATTGAAAAGCCTGTGCCACAAATTGCAAGGAACATGCCATTCTCTGCCATTGTCAAACAGCTTATTCTGCTGTTGCTTTTGACATTTGTTTCGAGCTTGTGGTCCCCCCAGGTGCTGCCAATTAGGCGCCTGCACCTGTGAGCATTGAGATGCTACCAGTGGCAATCCCATATCTCCACAGTCTGGGACCGAACTCTATCCTCCAAGATGACAACGCTCACCCCTACAGAGCAGGGTTTATCAGAGACTTCCTCCAGAATTTGGGAGTGGAGAGGATGGAATGGCCTGCCAGCAGTCCTGACCTCAACCCCATTGAACACTTGTGGGATCAGCTTGGGCGTGCTGTTTGGGCCAAAGTGACCAACAGAACCATGTTGGCTGACTTGTGACAAATGCTGGTTGAAGAATGGGATGCCATCCCACAGCAGTGTGTGACCAGGCTGGTGACCAGCATGATGAGAAGGTTGCAGGCTGTTGGGGCTGTGTATGGTTCTTCCACACGCTACCAAGGCTCCTGTTTGTTAAATGTATAAACTGTTTCTTCAAACTTCAATCATCCAGTCCACCAAACACCAAACAAGTCAATAAGCTGTTTGGCAATGCCAGAGTGGATTTGGCAAATTTTTCATGGGCGTAACACATACTCAGCTCTGCTGCTCATCCCACAAATGCATGTTCCTTACAAATCTGGCACCATTTACATGGGAAATTAAAAGTCTTTCCAAGGGTATACAATGAGCCATAATGTTGCAACCACAAAGCCATTGACAGGTAAAGTGAATAACATTGACTCATTGATCTCATACAATAGCAGCTGTCACAGGGTGTGATGTATTAGGCAGCAAGTCAACAGTCAGTTCTGAAACTTGATGTGTTGGAAGCAGGAAAAATGGGCTTTAAAATCTGAGTGATTTTAACAAAGGCCCACTGGTAATGGCATCTCCGAAACAGCAGGTCTTTTGTGAGGTGTGTCGCAGTGTTCAGTGGTTATTACCCACCAAAAGTGATCCAAGGAGGGACAACTGTTGAATTAGTAAAAGGATCATGGGTGGCAAAAGCTAACTTTTTCACTTTGGGGGACAAGGGTATGCCATTTGGTCCTATCCCTAGAAATGTCTTTGTACCAGATACCACAGAACACCTTCAGAGGTCTTGTGGAGTCTGTGTGTCAATGGGCCAGAGCTGTTTTGGTGGCTGTTTAGGCAGGGGGTTTTTTGATGTTATGACTGATTGGTGTATAGTTAAGTAATGGGATAATTAAATCCTATAATATTATATAAATATATCCTCCAGCTAGGCTATTAGTAAGCAAAATAGCCACATCCAGGCATGATTCTTCACAACCCACCTGTTTTTAGTTCTCTGCCCATTTACTTTGTGCTATCCAACCTTTTGTTTTAGTTAGTTGCTTTTACCAGTGTTTAGTTAAGCCATTTTTAGGTTCATGTATTTAAGCCCTCAGTTTCTCAGAGTCCTCAGAGTATTAGGAGGCCATTATTGTTTTGTGAAATATCTTAAGTATTTGACATGTTGAGTACTGATCACCTGACCTATGTTTGTTGCCTGACCCTGGGAAAATGTTGTCTGATGACATTTCAACATTGTTTATTAAGTGTAATTTAGTTTTTTGAGAAGTGAACAAACGATGTTCAGAGGATATGAGCTATTATTTGAGCAATGCAATCCTTAAAAGACCCAGAGTTGTATTCTCTACTTTTCCAAAATTATAATACCCTAAATATGGTCCTCACCTGGTTCATGTACCCAAAAAATGGGAGCATGTTGGACACTTGTTGGGGCTTGTATTCAGACTAGCCATCTGGCCTTTTGTTTTGTTTTTCAGCGATTATGGCTGAAACTCTCTTATCTTCTCTGACCTCAAAACACTCATTATGAGTGTAACTGTGGTTCTGTGATTAAGTGGAAGACCGCCAAGAGCAGCGCTGAAAGCCCTGGAGGAAATCGCGTTGTGTTTGTGCTTTGACCGAGAATTGAGTAAAAAAAAAGTTGTCACCCTGAGATGTATAATGCGTGTTTCGGAATTGAAAGTCCTTTTTTGCACCATACTGCCAGAGGCTATGCTGGAAGCATTAGTGGAAGGTGAATGCCTATGCACTCACAAGGAGTGTGGCCAATGCAGAGCAGACTGAAAGTAGGCTAACCACATTAAGCGTGAGGAAAAGTGCATGATACAAGGCTGCTGCACAGATCTCAGAAACATAGACGCACTAAACAACCATAACAATACATATACATTAGGATATACATTTTTTTTAAAGAGAACCACAGCTGAAACACATACAAAACAGCGTCTCTGGGCTCCAGCAAAGGCCAAGTGGTTCTTGAAAAATTCTGTTGTCCTGATATGAGATGCCAAATAGAAGCAATTGGCCTATAAATATAAAAAATAAAGGAAAGAGCTTCCTTTAAATGCCAGTCATGGGTTCTTAGATCTGCCGTGCATAGATGGTGAATCGGTTTCATAGTCTTGTGACCACTGTGAAATCCTTCAACTGTGGTGCATTATGGACTATTCTGGGCAGTTGCAAGTGCAAACTGAAAATGACAAGAGTTTAGTAGTGGCTCAGGCTTTGGGCTACTCATCTAAAGGTTGTGCCCCTTTGATTGTGACTCATTTGCCAAACGAATAAATGTACAATGTTCTTGTTCCTGCTCATCTGCAATCACAGGGGCAGTACCCTGGGGAAATGCATGTATCATGTCAAATGTAACACATGCTCGCAGTGGAGTCCCACAGCTCCTGGCACAAGGAGATGAGAGCTGAACTGTCTGGTGGCAAGGCTGATGGAGAAGGTTTGGGATCATGTTCTGAGAACACTGACCCTGAAATTTAAGCAACAATGTGAAACTCTGAGACTAAAAAGCATTCATTCAGGGCCTTTTGGCCTAAAGATCAGACCAGATACTCGAAACAGATGTCTATGTTATGATGACATACCTCTGTCAGGGTAGACCGGGGGAAAACCGAACATGACACCAGTAATACTAATGACAATACTAATGGTTGCCCCACTTTGGTTGGCTGTGAGAATCTTAGTTTGGAGCACATGATCGGTAAGGGCTGGTATTAATGGGTCTAATGATACACCAAGGCAGGTGTGTAATGTCATGTGTGGCCACGTAATTCCGTGTTGTTGCCGTATTATATAATGGTGACAGCAGCTCATCTGTGAGTCCCATATGGCAGTGGTTTTTTTTTTTCCCAATTATGTGACCCAAACTGTTATACTGGCTTTCCTCACTGACGAAAAATGCTCTTTGCCATGGTTTCCCTGAAGATATGCTATTATGTGCAATTTAACTAGTCAGGTTCAAGCTCTAATGTCTGGACAAGGTTGTTGTACTAATGTACTAATGAGCCTCACCAGAAAAGGAAAATTTCCGATACAATTCAACAAGAGAAAGATATGAATATGTTTTCAGAATAATAATAAAATAAAGCATCGCCACATTGCTTCTCATTTGCACATAGTTTATTATAGGAAAAGCTTGACCTGATGTCAGCTCTTGACTGTGGAAATCACAGACTCATTGCAAATGAATGACTTCCTGCCACTTTGTCGCATTATGTCACTGCCTGTGGGAACACGGGAACGAGAACAACAAAAACATCACCACAATTTGGATCTAATTAGTCATCATTGCTCAGTTTGGGTTATTTTCAGTGTATATTGTATTTGAGTATTTGGAACATTTAGTGCATCTTTAATGGTAATTATTTGATGTTCGGTCATTACATATAGTATAATGGAAGATAATTTGGTAAAAGAAAATATAGCTGCACTTTAACTAAAGCAAAAAATCAACTGAGGCACAACTATGTGGTGGTGTAGTGGTTAGTGCTGTCGTCTCACAACAAGGCCATCGGGGTTCGATGACCCGGGCCGTTCTGTGTGGAGTTTTCATGTTCTCCCCCGTTCTTGTGTGGGTTTCCTCCGGGTACTCCAGTTTCCTCCCACAGTCCAAAGACATCACTCTAAATTGCCCAACTTGTGTATTTACACAGAATAATCTGTCTTGATGAACCCAAACTGCACAAATAACTTTACATACATTTTAATAATTTATTTAAATTTATTTATTTAAATATATTTAAAATCTATTTTTTTAAATAATTTTTATATTTAGCTAAAATAACGCCCATGACATTGTTATTCAGGGAATGCAGCTAAAATTATGCTTCTAATTTACTTCCATCATTTCCTTTTGTGTAATCACAAATACATATACAAACACTCCCTACACACTTGTCCTAGTCGTGGTGAGATTTTATTACAATGACGCTTGGAAGGGAGGAAACCCAAAGGAAATGGCCGAAAATAGAATGGGCTCTTCATGGCGGTCTCGTGGTTTAGGTCATACGTTAATCTCGTTACTATGATTTCATCATGACTGTATGTGCTATTTAATTTAATTTTATTTTATCTGTTTATTTTATCATATTTTATTTTATTTGTTTATTTTAATCTATTTTATTTATTTGAATTTTATTTTCATTTATTTACATTGTACGGTCATATGCACTGTAAAAAGTTGTTCATTCAACCTAAAGAAAATTAGCTCATGTTGTAACAAGAAATTGAACTGGGTTTATTTAACTAATAGATTATTTTTAAGTATTTATTTAAGTTGAACAGACTCAAGTTCAATTGCTTGTTACCACATTAATTTTTTTTTTTTTAGGTTGATAGTTTTCAGAGTGTATGCTCTCATTTGTCATATTCACCAAAAAACAAAACAAAAAAAAAAAAACAAAAAAAAAACGTATTTTAATGTTTCTTGTTAGAGATGTGCATAAGGCAGACTAAAAGCAAACCAGCTGAGGAGAAATGCTGGAAAATTAGGAGTGAATCACAGCTCTTTTTTTCCTCACCATCTGGCCCAGCTCCATAAAAAATGAAGAATAAAGGCTTCCTTCCTCAAATACAGACAAACTGAAAATGTCCGTCATTTCAGGCAGTTTCCGGTCCTACACTTATGTGAAATTCTCAGCGTGAACAGGTTTTTCCAGGCATCAACAGGGCAACAATTTACTAGTAATTTGAGGTTTTCAGATGCTTTGTTCTGCGGCTTCGCAAACTGCATTTGTTGTTTTTGTTTTTTTCAATCCGTCTACACAAATCCAATCCCTGTATCACTATATCACACATGATTGTGGTCACCCCTCCCTGTGAGACGTATGGAGTTGCTTGTCTAAGCTGCTTGTCTCAAACATAATCAACATGTTTGTCTCAGACAAAGACAGCTGGCTAGAATCAGGCCCGCATGTACAGAATGTCGAGCGCCGCACAGCATCCGTTTCCACAAGAGACTAAAGTGGATAGGCACAGTCAGGAACGAGAGATGCGACCCAGTGCCCTTTGGAAACAAATGGAAAGCGGACCGCATAGGGTGATAAAAGGAATAAAAACAGGAATCGAATGAGGGACTGAGCGAAACAGGCAATTTGAGCTAATGGCAGCTCTTATGTCCTTCACTCGCCACACTGAGACAGGACAACCAGATCAAATGAA
>JAOVVF010000027.1:5476909-5487809 GCA_028565595.1 Duopalatinus emarginatus
CTCCACATCATTGCATTCAGTTTTTATTCACAATTTGTTTAGTGTCCCAACTTTTTTGGAATCCGGTTTGTATCATAGCTTTCTGTTAGTGTTCATATACATACTACGCATGTAATACTTTTTAATGTGTATCAGACATACAAATGTAAAAGGTTTCAGTTTTAATGTAAGAATGCAAATGCAGCTTAGCTTTTTTTTAATAAAATTCAAAGCTGAACAAATCCAAATCATGAAGTGAGGATCAAATTGTGATGGCTAGACGACAGGCTCAGAGCATTTCCAGACAGCAGGTGTTTCCAGCATGCAATGGTTAATACGTATTAAAGTGGTCAATAGAAGGATAATTCATAAACCAACAACAGGGTCATGGCTATAATCCACAGAGGGACCTGTTTTGGTGCCAAATACCACAATAAACCTTGAGAGATCTTGTGGAGTCCATGTCTTTACAGATATTGGCAGCTGTTTGGGCAGGCAGCTGATGTCTGTATTATATACTATTTTATTACAGTATATAAATGTGTAGTATTATATTATAACCATTATACCGCATAACTACAATAACGTACTGCATACATTTAAAATTAAACTTAAGTAAAACTAATAAACAAAAATAATTAAAATTGTTTAATAATTTGTCATACCACACTTAATTCCGACCCTGCAATGTGATTTGCCGAGTAATGAGTGCCTATAATGGCACCGGGACTGAAGCTCTCCAAATATCACTCTGCCAAATACACACCTAACCCTAGACATAACCCTAGCTAAAATGAATTATATTGAGTTCATAAATCTTGTTTTATGAACGGATGATTCGTCACTCAAGATTTGTGCTATATCGTGATATATTGGCACTGCTGTACTGATCTACGGTACTGGGCCTGCGGACTCGTGGCTCCGACCGCAGCACACCAGTGCCAATATCTCACAATATAGCACTCCTTCTTGTGTATTATTGCTTAAATATCTCTAAGAAAGGTTCTCCAAAACATAGTAACAGCTTCAAATGTTCGTTTGAACAAACGGAGGAAAATCCTCCACGTTTTCTCCACTTACTATAGAATCATCTAACACTTTATTAGAAAAACATTATTTTATTAAAATATAACTGCTCATACTGATACCTAAAACAGTACATTTAAGTGAGTTTGTTGGCTGAGTGCTGCTATGTTTTTGCTTAAAATTAAAAGTGTGTGTCTGTGTGTGTGTGTGCTTTCATAGGTGAACGCATCACGACAAGAAGGAAAGCTGATGGAAGAGTGTGACATCTTGATCAGCATAATTCAGGAGAGGAGACAGATTATTGGTGCCAAAATCAAAGAGGGCAAGGCAAGTTAACCTGAGGATCTAAACCAATCAGATTCAGTGTTAACTAATGCCTAAAACATTCTACACTTAAGTCAATCTGCCCACAGAAAACTGACTTCTCTGCCATATCATAGACATTTAGTAATTAGGTATACATGATGATATACCTATATTACTGTAGTACATTATAATTACATCATACTGTACAATATAGAGCAAATTCTTTTTTTTTTCCTCTCGCTTATTAGAATTCCTACAGATTTATCATGACACTTCGTGGACTGAATGTTGACTAAAGTAACACTTTCTGTCCGTAGACGGTTCGCCTGAGAAAACTAGCACAACAAATCGCCAACTGCAAGCAGTGCATAGAGCGATCATCTGCTCTCATAACTCAAGCAGACCAGACGCTGAAAGAAAACGACCACGCTCGCTTCCTCCAGACTGCCAAGAGCATCTCAGAGCGGTGAGCAAACAAACCCTCTAAATTTAATAACAAGGATTTTATACCCAAATTACACATTTTGTCAATTATACCCAAATATTAAAGAGAGAAACACCAGACACATTGATCCTGCTCCTGTTATTTCAGAGTCTCGATGGCTACAGCCTCTTCTCAGGTCCTGATACCTGAGATTAATCTGACGGACACATTTGATACCTTCGCACTGGATTTTACCAGAGAGAAAAAGATGCTAGAAGGTCTTGATTACCTCACAGGTAAGTGTATCAGCATATGTATTAGTACAGCCGACAACTTTATAGGAACACAAGCATGTTCATGCACTTGTTGAAGAAGTGCAATGCTTGAAATCAGAATCCCTAAACTAATGGGATCTGAACTTCTTTACACAGAAGGTTGTAAAACATGGAAAAAAAACCCAAAAAACTTAAATTATCATCAGTTGACAGAAATGGCTTGTTTATAAGAGTTGGCTAACAAAGAATGCCTAATTGTCTTGTAAAAAAAATTATGATAACATCTGACCAGAAAACTGTCAAACCTGACGACTTCAGTTACAATGAAAGCTCACAACTCTGGTGCCATGTTACAGTTGGAGCCAAGAGCAGTTGATTAAGGCAGGTGACAGCCATCAATAGGAAATATATATATATATATATATTCTTAAGAACTGTTCCTAAGTAAACTTTTTAGAAATACTCCAATCCTAGTTGTGCTTTGTTACAGTTGGTATGTTTACATGCAACGATTTTATCCAATCTGATTTAATTCAATCCAGTTCCAGATTCAGATTGAGGTGTTTATATGAACACTCTACTCAACAATCTAATTAAAATCCTCATTTACATGCAAGTAATGTGATCCAATAATGCGCATACAAAGAGTAACATTTATGGAACATGTAGCCATGACAACAAGCTTCATGTGAGTTTAATCAGAGAAGAGACGAAACATGTTACCCGAGTAATTTACATTTGCTTAAATACTTGTTTAAACAGCTCATTGTTGCGAGCTTCATGACCGTCCATCCTGCTGACCGTTTTCAACTCTTAAAGTTTGAAGCATAAACGTCGTCTCCTCTGCTGACCAGTTTTATGCTCCCGCCATGTTGAACATCGTAAGCTTTTGTTATAATGCGTGCACATGCGCAGACTATCTGCTTGGTAACGCAATCGGTTACATGTGTTTACATGGCTATTATTCTTCTATTTGAGAGATTATTTAAATGACTACCCACCTCGTTCAATCAGAAATGAATTGTAATCAGAATGACCCCGATCAGATGACTCTATATACATGGACGTGTTCTATTCCGATTGAGCTATTAGTTGAATTACTAGTGTGAAAATTGCACAGGTTTAGCAAACAGTATACACAGAAATCTTATTTTCTCAAAGCAATTTCATCTCAAATTGTCAGAATGGTCGAAGGGTCAAACGTGTTGTTGTCATTAGTTGACTGTACAAGCTGTCATTGGTTTATTGTTTAAGAAATAAACTTATAACAATGAAGCATGATAAGATCCAGTTTACATCCTCCAGAGATTTCTCGCATAGTAGTTTACTGATGCCAAGAAAAACACCTTAAAGCTTCTGCTTGATAACTAACACTGACAGTACAATTTGTGGATGTTATGTAATTAAAGCTGCTACAGTAATCTGCAATCAGTAAATAAAAGATAAATAATAGCTTGATAGTTTAATAAGGCTTAGCATTTAGGCTGCTTTTAATTATAATGAAATGGGTATGTGGAGGCAACTTATTCAATACAATCTGGATGAAGAAAGTAAATACTTCCAAATTATTATTTGCCATGGCCTAGTGGTTAGGGAACAGGTCTCGTGACCGGAAGGTCGCGGGTTTGATCCCCGCCCCGGGCAAGAGACGACTGAGTTGCCCCAGAGGAAGGCACATAACTTCCACAACCGCTCCCCAGGCTCCATGGTTTGGGGCTGCCCCCACTCCGGACAAGTATGGTGTGGTACAGTGGTAACATCATTGGCGCCCATGTGAGAGACCTGGGTTCGATTCCTGGTCTGGGCAGCCAGTCTGTCCTACACCAATAAGGGTCCTTGGGCAAGACTCCTAACACCATGTTGGCCTACCTGTAATACTAATAACCTTGTAAGTCGCTCTGGAAAAGAGCGTCTGCCAAATGCTGTAAATGTAAATGTAAATGTATGTACACTGCCCCCTATTGTTTACTGGTGTGTGTGTTTCACCGCACAGATGGGTTAAATGCAGAGGTTACAGTAGGCAAATATTTCACTTTCACTTAATATTTAATTTTAATGTTAGTTAATTCTATTATAATCAATATATTGGTTAATTATAAAAAATAGCTCCAAAAGAATGATTGTTTGCATGTAAAACCACACGTGAATTTTTACAGCACGCTCGGATCTCCAATCTTTCTACTCTTCTATTATTTCTGTTAGGGTCTTTGTTCAAAAAGCTTAGTGAGCCAGACACATGAAATCTAAAGGCACTGCATGCTTAAAAACCAGCAGCGGTAGTAATGATATGCTACGGTCAAGTGAACATGACAAGGAAGAGTGTAGCCTGGCTTTTAAGTCAAATGAGCTGCAGTTCCTTCATAAACTACCCACCTTAAGGGCAATAAAAGGAAAAAGTGGAGAGCAAGTAGTGAGACTCAATTAAGGATCATCAGTCTTCAGACACTCGGAGTTAATAAATGTCTAGATGATTAAATGATGCTTTTATATGTAATGACAAAGTGCTCCAGGTTTCTAGATTATTATTTCTGTAAAAACCCGAGTTAAAAGACGTATATTTCATTTCATTTTATCACTGGACGTAAAATCAAATTTTTTTTCATACCTAAAAGACCAGTCAACTCCAACCAATTTCAAATTACTTTATTGTTAAAAGGAGAAGATCCTTGGGGAATTTTTGAAGGTTCCTCAGTTTGAAACTGTGAAGGAACCTCTTTAGGTTCTTTGAGGAACCTTCTCAGTTGTATCCTAATAAAGATCCTCTAGGAACCTTAATTCTGATGGGTTCTTTGAGGAACCAGACTTTATACTGAAGAATCCCAAAAGTTTTTCCAGGCTTCTCTGTGAGGACTATTTAAGTTCTTGGAGAAGCCCCAAGCTTCTTGGAGTAACCCATAAGGTTCTTTAAGGAACTACTAATTTAACTACGAATTGTACTGTCAGATCAAAATAACATAAATATAATTTACTGTTATGCGTTCTTTCTTCTCTTGTAAAGTGTTGAAATGTGCCACAATTTCAAAGCATAATAAACCCCTTCGTTATTTTTTTTCTTTCCATTATTATTATTATTCCAGCACCCAGTCCTCCAGGTATCCGAGAGGAGCTCTGCACAGCATCTTATGACACCATTACTGTGCACTGGACATCTGATGATGAGTTCACTGTAGTTTCTTATGAGCTTCAGTACACCATCTTTACCGGCCAGTCGAATATTGTCAGTAAGTAAGACATGAAATTCTTGAAATTCTTGAAAACAAGCTGTTATGTTGGCACTCACAGAGACCAGGTGGAGACAATTTCAGGTGTTTAAATAGTGTTCCAAGTCAAGTGTTTAATCCAGACAAAGAAGATCCAAAGACAGTTTAATAATCAATGTCAACAAGCAGGTTAGAAAATCAGGTTATTGGCAAAGCGAGGTCAGATGCATGGAAAATACAGAGAAAACAACTGCGAGACTCCGAACCCAGAATAACACAATAAACAATGGCTTGGTACAGGGTGTGAGGCTGAAGGTGGAACAAATTAACCATAATCATATAAAACAGGTTTGAAAAACAAAAACTAGTATTCAGGGAAAAGAGAATGAATGTGATTGGGGGAGTTTGTACTGGGGATGGCCATGTCGGGCTGCCTCTGGGGATTCTGGGAAGTCTAATGTTGTAGTCACCAAACTAGAGCATTTAACGGCTGATGACCTAACATAAATATTATTAACTAAAGAGCATGGTACCATAATGCTACATATACAGAAGAATTCAACTATTTATCTCAATAGTACAGCAACGTCCTCCTGGCTGGATTCCCCATGCATGCTATCGGCTATCATCCACACAGAAAATAGGCCTACTAGCTAATAAGCCAATCAAAAATACTGTATGGGGGGGCCTTGGGTCTTGGCCATACAGATTGATACAGATTCAGCAGTCACTCCAAGTCTGTGTGTGTTTCCCATGCTGGCAACTCAAACCAGGTCCTTCCTACGTAGTGCAGGTTATGCCGTAGACATGCCATGGACAGCAAGTTCATGTAGAACCAAAGATGGGAAGACAACAAAGATGTCGATAAAGGCATAAAAGACAAATGGCGCTGGGCTTGGGCTTGGATAGAGGAGATAGGTAGCAAAAAAAAAGCACAAAAAGCCCTTTGGGCCTTATAGGACTTTTTATAAGCTTTGTATTCTGGTCTACCAAGCTCTAGCTTTAGATATTAGAGTTAATGACTAAGCACTTTTGTAAGTCTGGATAAGAACATCTGCTAAATACCATAAATGTAAATGTAAATGTAAATGGCTTTCCATAGCATTGAAGGCATTTGACCCATATGCACTATGAATACCAATCCAGAAAAAAAAAAGAAAAAAACGAATCAGTGGTTAACATTGTCAGAATCACTGAAGCAGCATAAGCATTATCACTGTTCATTACACCCTTAAGACAAACATTCATCTGGAGAGATGACTGGATTCAATTACAGAAGCTTTATTACTGTTTCTCTCAGAATTTCAGTCTAAATTTTTAATATCTCAGACTAGATGAAACAAATTATACATTCAGCTGTGTATCATGTTACACCACTGAGAAAGTAGGTTAAACGATACTGTGCAAAAGTCTTAGCCACATGCAATATATCAAAGACGCCTTCAAAAAAAAAAAGAAATTAAATGTTTCTACTTAAAAAAAAATATTAAAAAGATTATTAGAAAAAGCAGTAAGCCATAATAAATGAAATAGGTCAGTTAAAAATAGCAGTCTGAGGTAGAGGTTGTATAAGAAAGTTAGAGGGTAAGGTTTACTGATCATCTTGAACAACCGGCCAGAGTTCATCTGGAGACCCTGACTATTGCATTCACGTGTTATTTTTCATGCGAAGCCCTTCAAAGTTTATTATGGTTTTTTTTTCTTTCTTTTTTTATTTCATCTCCTGCATATTATGCTACTGTTTTACTACGTTTTTTACAATTTTTTAAATAACATTTTACCAATTTACCCATAACATTAAAACCCACTGGCAGGTGAAGTAAATAACATTGTGTTGGAAGCTGGAAAAATAGGTAGGTATAAGGATCTAAATGACTTTGACCACAACTAAATTGTGGTGATGCTTAGACGACAGGATCAGAGAATCTCCGAAACAGCAGGTATTGTGGGGTGTTTCTGGTATTCAGTGGCTAAAGCTACTAAAAGTGGTCTGAGTAAAGACAAACCAGTGACAGGGTCATCTGAGGTCAAAGCTCACTGATATTTGCTAACATGTTAATTAATGTCAGAAACCACTGAACGGTTGCAGAATTTAAAATTCGATAAACAGCTGCCGAATTTAGTATGTTATAAACTGCAATAGAATTTAGAATTATAATGCTGTAAACAACTGTGGAATTTTAAATTTAGAATGATATAGTGTAATGTATAGTTTAGAATTTGGAATGCTGCAAACAGCTGTAGAATTTAGAATGCTATAAAAAATGCATAATTTAAAATTTAAAATGTTGCAAACAGCTTTAAGAGATTTATAAACAGCAGTAAAATGTTGAATGCTATAAACAGCAGTAGAATTTAGAATTTCTTTAATGCATTCACATTGATATCACTTTGTATGAACAGTGAAATATTTCTCTCTTCCCTATCCAGGTCTCTGCAACTCCGCTGACAGCTGGATGATTGTGCCCAATATCAAGCAGAACCACTACACCGTTCACGGCCTGCAGAGCGGCACCAAGTACATCTTCATTGTCAAGGCCATTAATCAGGCAGGAAGCCGCAGCAGTGAGCCTGGAACACTCAAAACGAACAGTAAGACCATGCATAGTGCAGGCTTTTTGGTATAAAAAATGTCACATAACATATAATAAAACTGCTATTATAATGTTACAATGGCCAGGACAACCAATTAACCAGCAACAGGGTCATAAGCACCCAAAACTCACAGATGTGCAAGGGGATGAAATCTAGCTTGTCTGGTCAGATCCACAAAAGAATCTGCTGCCACAACACGTCTTCAGGGGGTCTTGTTGTGTCAGTGTCTTGAGAGGTCAGAGCTGTTTAGAGGTGACTGTTCAGGGGAGGGGGTGGTTTTAATGTTATGACTGCAACAATTAAACACTAAAGACATATTTGATACAGTTGGTATTTGACATACTTCTATTGAACTATATAATTTCAGATAAATAAACAGAAATCATTTGGTTTATTTATTTATTCATTAGATAAACAGAGTTACTGAATTCTATTGGTGCTCCACAATCCTGCTTCCCCCTCTCCCCATCCCCCCTTGTGTGTCTGGTACATCAACATTTAAGACCTTCTCATTGTATTGTGCTGTTATTTCCCCAGGTCAGCCATTTAAGCTTGACCCCAAGTCTGCACACAGAAAGCTAAAAGTGTCCCATGACAACCTGACAGTGGAGCGTGACGAGATCTCCTCCAAGAAAAGTCACGGCCAGGAGCGTTTCAGCAGCCAAAGCAGCTACGGTGTTATAGGAAACGTGTACATCGACAGTGGCCGACATTATTGGGAGGCTCTGATTGGAGGGAGCACCTGGTTAGTCCATTTTTTTCGGTTAAAAATGTTTATGCAAAGTTGCATTGTGACAGTGTATATAAGTGAAACCTCTGTTAACTGAACTGAAAGGTTACGAAAGTGAGTGAACACTTAAAAGAAAAGGAGTGGCTTTATGGGCAGGTTTGTTTGGCATGTAGTTGAGGAATGAACTTGCCGAGGCAAGTGTGGGTAAAAAAATTGAGGTTTTAATGACTTATTATTATTGTTATTATTATTATTATTATTATTATTATTATTATTATAGACAATATCAAGAATCAAAGTCACAGTCCAATAAACAAAATCACAAACTTAGCCTGGCAGACTCGGTAGGCATCCTGTTACTTTGCATGTATCTAAATAAAAAGGAATCAAATAAAACACCTAAATTCATTAACTTAGGCAAGGTTAAACTAAACACAGCTCAAACACATGAACACATGAGGAGGTTTAGAAACCAGCCATGTGACCGAAAGGTCATTGGTTTAATCCCTAGACGTGCCCTTAAGAGCAATGCACCAAACCCCCACCTGTTCCCCAAGTACCATGGATAGGGTTGCCCCCTGTGTGCCTGTTCACTATGTTGTGTGTTTGACTGCATAGATGGGTTAAATACAGAGGTCGGATTTCTCTGAGTGTAAGCATAGACGTTAATTAGAGGTTCACTTTCACAGAACAGGTAGGAAAACCAAATTAAAACTCTGGGGAGCATTCTTGTCTGGCTATTGTGGTTACTGGGAAGTGCAGTTTGCAGTTGTAGGCGTCCCACTAGAGTGCGGCAGGACTGAATGGTTTGATCAGAATTAAAATAAGATTTTAAGAATAAGAATATAATTTTATATTTTAATTATTTTAATATATTCCAGAATTGTATGAAGGTATTTAGTGCTTTTAGTGTATAATTACTATTATAAATACTAAGTAAATATTACCACAATGGAGCATAAGGATATAAAAGCGTCTTAACATTTTTTTTTGTCTCAGGTATGCTGTGGGAGTAGCCTATAAGTCAGCACCCAAGCACGAGTGGATTGGGAAGAACCCATTGTCCTGGGTGCTGTGCCGTTGCAACAATTCCTGGGTGGTCCGCCACAACAGCAAAGAGATGGCCATCGACCCCTCGCCACACCTGAGACGAGTCGGCGTGCTCCTGGACTACGATGTCGGCTCTCTGGCTTTCTATGATGCCGTGAGCTCTCAGCACCTCCACACCTTCCACATCACCTTCACTCAGCCTGTCTGCCCCGTATTTAACGTCTGGAACAGATGTCTTACGGTCCTAACAGGCCTTCCGATCCCAGACCATCTGGAGGGGGTAGAGGCTTTCGACTGAGGTGCTTCTTCCGAAAAGAAAACAAAAAGTGGATCTTGGGCTTCTTAGGTTTGCTTTTAGCTGTGGCCATGACCTTGTTGGCCGCGTCATATTTTCCGATTCATTCCGATTTTTTAAACAGCATGCACAGAAGGCTTTGACAGAAATTCCACCTTTATATGCAAAAGTAAAGGTTTCTTAATCCCTGAATTCAAATAATGAAATATTTTTTACGTTTTGGTCTTAGTGTATAAGACGCGGTGAAATTTTAAGAAGACGACAATAATTTGATATCAGGTATTTTGGAGGAATTTTGCACATGTCTATATGTTATGTCTATATTTATGAAAAGGGGGAAGATCACATTATAGTCTTCGAATCTGGTGCAATCATGTGATTAGGTTTTTTAGTGCAATTTCACTTGATATGCAGATATAAAAAAAATGAGCAATGGACTATTTTTACCTTATTAAAAAGGACATTTCGACAACGCAGCAGGACTGATTACATGTACATGTCAAAAAGACTTTTATCCATTTTAGGTCAAATGAATCTCTGCTTGTCTTTTGCCTAATTATGACTGTTGTGGTCTACCTGTTTTTAACATATACGTCTGTTTTAAGTTCCTAAACACACTAGCAGTAAATCAGAAGCAGTAACGCGATTGCATTTTAGATACCCACATGTTTTGTGCTTGCAAAAAAAAACAAAATGACACAATTTGCATTGTGTTTTGTATTTGCATTTGTGAAAGGTCATTTGCTTTTGTCAGTCTGTTTTAATGTATCAATAGCACCGGTGGCATTAGGTTCATTTACTGACCTAACATAGCTCATTAAATCGTTATTAAATCAAATATGTCCCTTAAATCTTTCTTGACAAGTTTGACAGTGGTGTAGAGTTCTACATGGACTTGTGTGTTAGAGTAAATTATTAAGATATCTTTTCTTTTCCTTTTTTCAAACTATTTGCCTACTGTGCTTGCACACAGAGAAATGTGACCTCTGCATTTAACCCATCCGTGCAGTGAAACACACA
>JAOVVF010000027.1:5494685-5507504 GCA_028565595.1 Duopalatinus emarginatus
ATTTGTATGTTTTGGACGGGTTGATGGCTAATTTCGCTGGTACCTGTGACTAGTGACAATAAAGGCTTTTTTCACTTCACTTCACTTTCACTTCAGGTAGTCTAATATTTTATGTGGATGAGGTAAAGTATAAGAACAACTATAATTGGCCAAAAGACAGCAAAACATGATCACTGATGGATGTAAGGATGGATTGGTTGGTTGGTTGTTTGGTTGGTTGATTGGTTAGTTAAATGGTTGACTGATAGGATGATTGTTTGGTTGGTATTTGAGTGATTACAACAAAGTAACAGCCACACTGTCCCAATAGTAGCCACTGCATTTGAATCACACCACAGTGAATGATGAATTTCCCATTTATTAGATGAGCAATCTTGCAGGTTACATTTATACCCTCTGAATGAGAGATGAGCAAATACCAGCACGAGGCAATTTACTGTGTACACATGAGAGAAAATAACATTTGTGAGAAAATGAAATCTAAAGTCATCAGAGGGAGGCAGCCTTACATGTCTGCACATTTTCTCTGTACTTATATTTAAAATATTGAAATACTTTTCCTTTAAAAAATAAAAAAATGTTAAGATAAATACGTCAGCTGGATCGTTGAGTAGTTTTCAAAAGAGGACGGATCATCGTGGGCCGACCCAAAACCATCAAGACTTTAAAAATCCTTACCGTTTCTTTATAACGCTAATAAAGCACCGCCGTCTGTAACTATGACTGCAAATTTCCCCTGACATTTTATCACATTATAAAATCTGATGCATAAGAAAAAGCTATAAAGAGGAGGTATTTCATTAGCTGGACTTTAGTTAATGTTTTTATGAGATTCTGACATCATTTTTTAAAAGTTTTCTATATTCTGTACTGCTGCATCTGTACTCCTCACCTTTATAGCAAACATACTGACTTCACTTTATTATTTATAATAAATATGGTTCATTTAATGTCACCCTGATTTACGTTTATACAGCAGCTATTTTTATTCTGGTTTGTTATTTAGGTTTGGATGATTTACAGATATCACTGGTTTGTAACCCTAACCTTAACCCTGACCCAACCACATTTCCCAAAACCCCTGGGGGCCAAGCAAGATGACCTCACGCCATGTTATGATTCACCTGTGCTCAGTTGAACGACTATGTCCATCCCTACCTTGGTGAGTTTCTGTTCACACTCACGCCTAACAATTGCTCATCTCAGCTATGTTTCAGTAGCTGTTGTACTGGGAAAGCATTTCTTAGAGACCCTACTAATCACCTAGACATTAAGTCAAATGACAGCACTTGACCTAATTATCCGAATCTGCCGTAAATCTGTTATAAGTTTGACTCCATTAAAGCACTGAATCAAATCAGTGCATGACTCACGAATCCTGTGTATAATAAGGGTAGATGTAATGGTGTTGTTGGCAGTGTGTACTGATTTTTACATAAATACGACTCCAGGTGGCACTGATGCACCAAAGATTTCCACCCTTGCTGGACCATTTGTGTGCAAAACAGGCTTCACAGTTCAAGCATGTTCTAACAGCATCCACACAGCAAAACGAGCAGAACATTTATAAACAGTAACAGTGGATAAAGGGCTGTAAGTTCAAATCTCAGGACTGTCAGAAAGCATTAAATCCCTGAGAAAGACAGTCAGCTATCATCTGCTCAGTTATATGCTTTAATTCGACTTAAATTGTACGTTTTTTTTAAGCATTCACCAAATGATGAAAATATACGATGGGAAATGCAATATGTTATAACGCCTTCCCAAGGCATGTTCTAAGAAATAGCATTATTATAAGTATGTCCCTGTTGTTCCCTTAATAGAAGTTGACAGGATGTCATCTGAACCGACGCCTGCGTGGTTAATGAGAAGTGTTAGCCGTAACATCCAGCAAGTGGAGTTTGCGTTCGCATTTGCAAATAACGCACCATATCTAGAGCAGCCTTGTTGTTTCAAACGACAGGCCCTCAAACAATGATTTATGAATTATTCAAAGCTTTTTAGAAATCGTCTTCTTCTGATGAAGAGCCCTAGTTTTCTATATAAGGAGTCTTTGTACAGCACTGGCTACCCTGGAGAGGACTCAAAACCATGGTCTTGAACTCTTAGCTATTCTTTTTTTGGATTGCTGAAATGCTTTTTGGAGCAGGTCTGGGGATTTGGTCTATAAATTCGGCTTTAATTATAGAAAAATATATATTATAGGCTAAGGAAAATAATATTAAAGGACAGAAAAACCCTCCTGATTATTCTGGAAAAAATATTATTATTATTATTATTATAATTAACCATCCACATTAGCACTTATTGTGCCATAAAAATATATTAATAATAATTAAACAAAACAAAACAAAAAGCTTTTGCCAGCCTGGATAAAAATTTTTAATATATTTTTTAATTAACACTTGCTGATTAGGCTGCCAAAAAAAAATTGTTATGTTGCAAAAGAAGTGAGTCATTTTTATTACTGAATATTTAATTAATTAAGAAATCTCTATCTAATATAATAGGAAAAGGCCAAAAACTTTATCCGAAGGCCTAATTAGGCATGTTCAGCAAACCGTACTACAGTTACAGTTAATATTACTACTGTCCAAGAATATTTCATCTGTAGTTTTCATAAAAGAAAAAAAGTCCCAGCAGGTTCCTAAGAAAGACCATTTAATAAGTTGCTCACAGATTTCGCTTTAATTCCAACTCTGTATACATAAGCATTACAGTATGTTGCTCAGAATCGTCCTCTGAATCCGAACACCGCATGCCTGGCAAGTCTGGCAAAGTTTTGAGTCTGTTCAGAGTTCCAATTTCACGCTGTCCTACAAACTAGGGCATGGGTACAATCACATATTTTCACAACACTGGCAAACACTGTCTGGCGAGTGTATTGGCTGGGACTACAAAAAGACTAGCTAGAATGCTAACAGATGTTGAATGATTTCACCCAGATCAGAGGAAGATGGTGAAAAAAAAGTCAAGTGAGAGGAGAAGGTGTCACACACACACACACACACACACACACACACACACAAACACACACACATACGCATTATTTATCTAATTACAGTCTGTTAACCTTTCATAATGGTGACAGGCTAATGAATGTAATACTTTTTAACACACTGGATCAGTTTTTGTCAGTTACAGGTGCAGTTAAGTGTCTCGAACTCCTTCCAAAAAATGTCTAAATACTATAATTATAGACCTTTGGATACTCTGATTAAGCCGCCAATTAGCCTCTGAATTACCTCCAGTTAGCTGCTTGTGTGTGTTTTACTTTGAGATTGTTGTGTAAATGCTTGTCTGTAAGTTTAGTGTGTACCTGCTTGTGTCTATTACACAGGTGTGTGTGTACTCCGTTGCGTTTATTATGTAGCTGTGTGTGTGTATTACAGTGTGGTTGGTGTGTAGCTGTTTATGTGTATTAGTGTATTTAGTGTGTAACTAATTGTGTTTATTTAAGTTTCTGTGTAGCTGCATGTGTGTATTCGTTTTTGTGTGTACCTGCTTGTGTTTATTACTTTGAGTTTGTTGTGTATCTGCTTGTGTGTGTTAATTTGAGTTTGTTGTGTATCTGCTTGTGTGTGTTAATTTGAGTTTGTTGTGTATCTGCTTGTGTGTACTATTTTAAATTTGTTGTGTATCTGCTTGTGTGTACTATTTTGAGTTTGTTGTGTATCTGCTTGTGTGTATTATTTTGAGTTTAGTGTGTGTCTGCTTGTGTGTATTATTTTGAGTTTGTTGTGTATCTGCTTGTGTGTACTATTTTGAGTTTGTTGTGTATCTGCTTGTGTGTATTACTTTGAGTTTGTATATTATTTTGAGTTTGTTGTGTATCTGCTTGTGTGTATTACTTTGACTTTGTTGTGTATCTGCTTGTGTGTATTACTTTGACTTTGTTGTGTATCTGCTTGTGTGTATTACTTTGAGGTCACTGTGAACCTGCTTGTGTGTATTAAAATAAAAATAGGGGCCCCATGTCTCATTTTGCAGGCCAAGGACACTGCTCGCGACATCAATGCAACATTGAAGAGTTGTGCTACCCCAACCTTGAACAGTGTGTTCAAATCCCTGCAGCTCTGTTGATATAAAGGTTTCTAAATACCATAGTCACCTTGACCACAGAGATGGACTCCAAAACACCAGAGATTTCTGTCACTCCTGTCTGACTGGATAGAATTTCCACCACATTAAGGAGATCCTTAAAATGTCCCTTCCAGATCTCAACAACATGTCCAGTAGAGGTCGAACGCGTGGTCCCCAGTAGAGTTTATACATGGTCTCACCTGCTGGACAGTACGCGAGACCATATTTGAGGCCCCAATAGTCTTTTTTTTCTGGTACTACTCGGTTGATTCAAGAGAGCCCTCAACCTCCCTCTATACAAGGACAAGTCATTTTGCAGGTGAGAGTTCTTTTTCAAAAGTCTTTTTCAAGCAACATGCAAGGCTCTCTTGGGTTTAGCAGGTAAATCAGGCTAGTGGCATGTGTGAGGCCTTCAGTTCATCACAAAGTGGTAATCAAGTTGACAGCTTTGCTCCTATCTTTACTCTAGTGTCAAAAACATATGGCCTCAAGTCTAATGATAGTATCACAAATCAAGTTTTGATGTTTTAGCCCAAGGGGCTCTGGTACCAAGTGCACTTGTACTTGAGCAATTTTGTTTGAACCAAGTGCTTGTTATTGACAAAATAACGGTTATAACGGTTTCTCAGCACAGGTTCAGATCTGGGATCCAATCCATTCCTGCCCTTCGCACCCATCCAAGAATCGTTCCCAACATTAGCACTGAAGCCCCTGGTAGTATCGCAGGGTCAGTAGGGGATACCGAGAATACTCCAAACTGCAATTTGCTGCATATGTCATTTGTCAGCAGCCATTTGTCCGTTCCTCCTAAGGTACAAAATCCCCTAAGGAAAGCATTCTTAAATCTGCCTGAGGAATAACTTCTATGAGAATTCCAGAGTAGGAGAATAACTACACCAGAGCACAATATTGTCTGTGGATATGTCTAGCCTATACGTTTCCATCACACACACAATTTTATTTTCTCCAGATTTTAGCTCCACTTAGTCTTTTAACAGCCAATCACCTTTTCATGGATCGACTGACTGACTGACTGACTGTTAACTTCTTTTTCTATTGGCAAGACTAAGATCATGTCAGAATTTTTCTCACCCTTAATGTGAAATTCTACAGTAAAAAGTAAACCACAATCAGTAGTATTTTAGGGAAAAATAGAAAAATCTAAAAGTTACAGTAACCTGCTTGTGTTCAGAATCACATTCAATTCAATGTTTAGAAGTAATTATTACAAATTACAAAAATTGCAATAGGTAGGAGTATCAAGGTAGGAGTAACTATGAACTGCTACAAATAGCAGTTGCTTTTAATGGAAAATCCTAAGGTGTCTCCTAGTAAGCTGAATACATAAAAAAAGGAATTTCAGTTTTATTTGTATAGCACTTTTAACAATGGACACTGTCCCGAAACAGCTTTACAGAAATGTAGCATCTGGATTTTAGCTTTATATACATTTTTATCCCTGATGAGAAGCCAGTGGAGACAGTGTCTCCGTATGATAATATGAGGTGACAGTGTCTCCCTGACATGAGAAGAGGAAGAGAAGACTCCAAAAACAACAAAAAAACCCCTCCAATCCTTATTTGGGTGACATGCATGGTGAAATTATAAATCTCCGGCTATATAGAAAAGTGAAAATGTATAACTAGGAAATTCCTTATAGTTTTAAGTCCGATTTTGTTAAATTTCCCCAATGGTTCACTAATGGACATGATAAAATGACTGATGAAAAGTAAAACTGTTCATTCAAGTTAAAATTCATTCTACATATGCCCATTATGGTGATCTTTAGACAGTCCATGTGGGATCATCCTCAGCAGCAATGAATGATGTTTATATGACAAGACTCCAAGCAGATACAGGGGATCAGGGTGAATCAGGCAGGGCCGGAGAATAGAAGGAGTTGGGAATTGGGATTACTAGTATCTCCTGTTATCTTAGCCATAGCATGTGTAGCTTGACCAAGTGGGAAATAAAGAGAGAGATTCGAGAAAGAAGACAGGATATTAGTTATGCTTGGTTACAGAAAATCTACATTGTGTAGACAGCAAGCAGGAACTCCAGCGAAAAGTGTTTCACCTTTTAAACATAGAAATGGCCCAAAGTACACATCTGAAACAACAAAGGAATGGCTCAACCAAAATAAAAAGCAAAGTATTTGAATGGCCTTGCCAGAATTCAGACCTGAATCCAATAAAGAATCAGTGGGGTGACCTGGAGCAGGCTGTCCTCACAGTTTGATGTGTAATTGAAGAGTGGGTAAATATTGGCAAGTCAGTTTTACAAAAGAAAGTGCCATTTTAACAGAGATGTGTGGACTTTTCATATCCACTGTATGTACCCACAAGCCAATTTAAGACAAGACCAAGTGCTAAATGCTTGCTTAATCCAACACAGAATTCCTTCAACATTGAGTTAAGCAGCAGTCAGCAATTTCGCAATACTGCCTGACTTTGTTCCTCTGCATTACACATTCAGCACGTAATGCCGACATGCCCATGAGAGAGCGTACCCTCCACAACAAGGTGAACAAAGAGGGCTGGAATGTATAATGCAAGTGCTTAAGAATAGATTAAAACAGACAGGTGAAGAGGAGGAGAGAAAGTAATCTGGGAAAATGGAAAGGGAATGAGAGTGAAGGACTCAAAACCAAAGAACCAAAGAGGAGGAGAGGCAAAGTAACAAGATAAGAGGAAGCATGAGCGAAGAGTGAAAAGAAGCAGAGCAACAAGGAAAAAAAAACGAACAAATGGGGAGACTCTAGAGAAAATATCAGGAGCTACAAGGCCCCAGGCAAAGACGAGATTAAAGAAAAGGGGAAGCAGAGAGCAACTCATGTGTTGTGTAGGTGGGGGAGGTGGTGGTCTTTCACCAGGATGCAAGAGAATCACAGCCTATTAAAATGAACAGCTTATTATCTCGTTAGAGGCATCAGGGAGAATGAGGAATGATAGTGGCTGGTCTCCAGACGCTTCCCTCGTACATCCGTGATATTCTGATAAGAGCAAATATTTACTTAGTGTCACGTGTGCATGCCTCTCGTGGCTTATTTAAAAAAAAAATGATATCAGTTCGACTGTTGTCATTTGATTAGTTATACCTGGAAGGCGGTGAACACGATGTCCTGGGTGTCTATGCAAGAACAATAACAGCATCTCAGGCTTTCAAAGGAGATAACAATAAGAGGTTCTGACAAGCTAATGAAGTGAAATTTCCTGAAACGTTTTCCATCTAAACAAGGCTCTTGATTTGATAGGTTTGCATATCAAACAGTACAAATCTGTAATGAAGAAGGCCCCTCATAATAAAACATTATGTATGTTATTTGGCATGTGAGAAACATTTTAACATAATCAAGCCTGTCACTTCTAAAAAAAAAGAAAAAAAAAAGTAGTGTCGTGGTGGTTAGAATCAGCTATAGAAGCAGGAAATGGTAGATTCCCCCATTTTCTCTGGGGTATGGTCTGGCCTGCTGGTAATAAACAGCACTGACAGCCTGTAACCTAACCCCTCTGTATTAGCCGGTAGATTGGCAGGGGGTTGTATAATTAGCCACGCTTAATTTAGTTAAATTTAATTACGCAGAATTTGTTTCAGTATATGCTGTTATGATTCTGAATGGATCACGCAAACGCTGTGTTCAATGACTGTAGTTGTATAGGGTTGAATATTTGAATCAGTTGAAAACTTCAAACCTGAAGAATATATATTCATTTAAGCTTAATGCTTATATTTGCTGTATCGAAAATGTATCGTATTAAATCTCATCACACGTCTTACGAACATTAACCATAGTTTAGCATGGCATGTTACCATTTCTGAAGCTCATGTACATATAACCAGGATAGCCTTTTATCATCTTAGAAACATTGCCAAGATAAGAAATATGATGTCACTACGAAAAAACTTTTATTATTGTAATGCCTTGTCTGGTTGTTCCAGTAGGTGCATAAACAAACTGCAGTTAGTCCAGAATGCAGCAGCCAGAATCCTCACTAAAACCAGAAAATATCAACATTATCACCTCTGTCTTATCCAGACTGCACTGGCTCTCAAATTTCTCATTGACTATAAAATACTACTACTAACTTATACAGCAATGAACGGCCTCGCACCACATTATCTTAGCGAACTCCTAGTCTCTTATGATCCTCCACGCTTACTTCGGTCAAAAGGTGCAGGCTATTTGCTGATACCTTGAATTACAAGGTCTACAGCAGGGGCAGATCCGTCTCTTATAGAGCCCCACAACTATGGAACAGCCTTCTGATTAGTGTTTGGTACTCAGACACAATCTCAGCCTTTAAGTCTAGGCTAAAAACATATTTGTTTAATTAAGCATATTCTTCATAGTGTTTCTGTAGTTCAAGGCACAGAGCTGGAGGGCTCATGGTTATAGTGTTTTGGTAAACTGGGATGTTTGGACACTGTCGTTCCCTCACTTTCACACGTTCACTCACTTTTGATGATGGTGGAGTGGTTGCTTTATGTCCCAGGGCGCCCTCATGTCTGTGTCACCTTCTGGTTCTCCCTTGCAGTTATGCTGGTCTGTCTGAGTTTCTGTTTGCTCTCTGCACATCATATATTTAATGTGACTATTACAGAAAAGATCATACCTAACTCTCTGTATTCTCTTCTCTACCCTCTCTCCTCGCCTCCCATTGAAATGAGCGACACCTGATACAGCTGAGGCACCAGAAGACACTAGTGACCCCGAGTTTTGATTTCTCCTGCTGCCCAAACCTGCCTGATTCACTCTGACCCTCCGTATCTTCTTGGAGTCTCATCTGACCCAACATGGACCTGGACAGTCTACAGAACACCATAGTGAACAGATGTAGAATCCATGAATTAGATTACAGACTTTAATTAATTCTCTGGTTACTTGCACATTTTTTATTTATAATGACACTATCTGTGTCACCCAAATGAGAATGGGTTCCCTGATGAGTCTGGTTTCTCTCAAAGGTTTCTTCCTCTTTCAGGGAGTTTTCTTTGCCACTGTCACCACCGGCTTCTCATCAGGGATAAAATTACTATAAACGTATAACCTGTTCTTTTATTACTGTAAAGCTGATTTGGGACAATGTCTATTGTTTAAAGCGCTATACAAATAATATTGAATTGAAGTAAAATCGTTTTGGGCCTAAAGTATACTTTGACATCGTTACTACACTGAAACAAATGTGAAGTAGGATTTACTTAATAAAAATGTAGAAAAGCTTTTCCACTTAAAAAAAAGCTAGTAAATTTAACAGAGCATATATTCAAGTAAATATTCCTCATGTGGATTTAAACACAAACTCTTCAGTAAATTACTTTGCAACACCTTTATTCAATTAGATTTTAATCACTGTATCTTAGCAGATTTCACTCAAACGTTGTAGCACCATATTATACAACAACTTTCAATATTTACGTACTAGTAGTAGCAGTCATTTAGAAATTCATTAGTAATGCGTATCTGCCAAAAATATTTTTATTAATGTTTTTTATTATTATTAATATTTTATTATAGTGTTAATTTCTTTAGGTGTGCTCTGCAGCTGTGAGAGCGAGTGTGTGAGTGTTTGTTTGTGTGTGTGGGGGGGTGGGGTGGGGCATGTCTCTGAAAAGACTTAACTTTTAGAGAACATTTTACAACATTCAGCTGAAGTAAAACTAGATTACAAGATAAAAACAAGTCACGAGAAAATATACTCATGGCAACTTTCAAGTGACAGCTTGTGGTGAGAAAATCTCCACTGGGGTCTGTGTGGAAACTAATCCTGTGTTGCCACAAATCCGACGTCACCAAGCATTAAGCACTTTAATAATATTCATTCTATTTATTACTTCAAAAAAACAAAACATTTTTACAGTGTATGCTATACCATGTGGTACAATATTAAAACAATTTATAGCAGACACAAAGTTACATGGGCAGCCGTGGCCTAGTGGTTAGGGAACCGGTCTCGTGACCGGAAGGTCGACACGACTGAGGTGCCCTTGAGCAAGGCACCTAATTGCTCCCCAGGCCCCGTGGTATGGGGCTGCCCCCCGCTCCATGCAAGTGTATTCACTGCCCTCTAGTGTTCACTGGTATGTGTGTGTTTCACTGCATGGATGGTTTAAATGCAGAGGTCACATTCCTTTGTGTGCAAACACAGTCAGGCTAAATAGTTCACTTTCAAAGATACAATGCCTCAGTAATTCATTAACTATTACTATAACCGTGGTTACTACACACTACAGGGTTGATTTTCATAAGGAGAGGTCTGATATCATAACTTATTGCATTGGGCCAAATTGAAATTTGTATCATTGCAAACTTACTAAACAACAATGCATGGTCAAAGAATTCTGCAGAGTTGTTCATGCGTTTGAGGAGGACATGATGAAGTTGATGTCATAGTGATTTTTAGCCTAAATCAGGTCACATCAATATGTTTGTACCAATTTATACGTATTCATCCGAGCCAAGTTACAAATACAGGTCTAAGTGAAGGGAAGGATAACAAGTTGTTCGTTAAAATTACAGTGTGTTTTGTTCATCCCTAGCCTACGATAAGGAGCTCCACCTTTAGCTTAAGTGATCAAGCCATGATTTAGTGTTGATTTTCTTTCTGATTTATAAAAATTGGTTATATGCAGGCAGATTTTTATTTCATTTTAATATTAATCCAAGGTCTGATGGAACTGAATCCTAGCAAATCTGCCTATGAACTAGAACAGGCTACGGATAGCCAAAGGTCAGGAATTTATATAATCAGAATCAGTGGATCAAAAGTGTATCAGATTAATCTGATAATGACGGCAAATCTGTTTTCTCAAAGCTGACCAATTTATTGAAATGAAACTTGCAGCAAGAGGAAAATCTTGGAGAATAAGGCAGGACATGGGGATTAAGGCAAGACAGGTACAAGTTGAAACACAAATTAAAAAAGCCCTCTAGACTTGGTTTCCACTTTGTCTAACAAGTGAGTCTGTGTGATATAGAAACATATGTTTATGTGTGTTTTCACCTTTGGAGAACAAAAAAAAACCCACTTTTACAAGCTGCGAATATATAATAAACGGATGGTGTCGCACAGCTTGTATTATACAGTCACAAGATGTTTGTCACGTGTTTGTGAACAGCGTGAAACGTCTGCCATCCAAGACATTTTTCTTAATACACTGTGAAATATATTACAACATAATTTATTAATTCAAATCTATCAGATATTTCTTTAGCAGCCCATATTAATAGCAATTCAGATGGAATTAAAGGAACAGTGCCCTCAGTGCATGCATTCAACCAAGGTTCCACTCAAGGTTTCTTCCTCTTGTTATCTCAGGGAGTTTTTTTCTTGCTGTAAATGTGAAATATATATCTGCATTAAATATTTCAGTATAGCTCCTTTGGGATAATGACCATTGTTAAAAGCGCTATATAAATAAAATTTTATTAAAAATGAAGTAAATTGACCTTAATCCACTGGAAGCAGAAGCAGCACAGCTTCAACAGATCAGCTGATTGTAATTGCGACATATAGGCATTTATACTTTTAATTTTGTTTATGGTAACTTGTAATTGGTCATTTGGAAGTAATACCATCTTTTAAATGGTTTTATTTTTTTTCATGGTTCCCTTTAGCTGCTTTGGGACAATGTCCATTGTTGAAAGCACTATATAAGTAAATTGAACTTTACAAGCTCCTATCAGTCTAAAGCTGGATTCAGTACTCTTGCCTGCATTGAGTTAAGTATAACACACAAAAAGAGCATGTTTTTCTGGGAAATAATACACTCTGGGATGGTAACAATAACTGCGCTTCATGTCAGGATATCACATCACCCTGGACTTGATTTTATTCTTATACCAACTCATACCAGTTGTGTTTTATTCCTTACAAATTGTGAAACAGTAAAAAATTTACATTCTGATCTTTTAAAGCTAAGCTAAGTGATCCAAGCTAACACTTTCCACTTGACTCTATATTCTGAGACTTTTTGGTTTTCTAATTACTAATATTAGATACGTTACTGATGTAAGGTAAAATATTCAAATGTTATAAATTATATATCTAGAGTAAAAATATACCATGTAGTCTAGGCTTGGAGTCAAAGAAAATGCATATGATGTCCATTTGTCTGTTCACAGACCACAATGATGTTTTGGCATGAACAAAAAAGTCTACCTGGTGATGTTTTTTTTAGAAAGGATCTACAGACCATAGAAGCAGCTGAAATAGTTGTGCACTTGTGGAGAAAAGCTGTAATTGCGTGGGTTAGCTCACGGTTCAACTCTACTATCGATTTACAGTAAAAAATCCCTTAAAGCCATATGGTGTTTAAAAAATATAACAGAAATGCTTATCTGGCACATTTGGATCAGATGATGTCAGGAATGAGACGGACTAATGAGACACACTGTATGTGATTCTGTGGGTTCTTCTATGTGATACTGTGACATGTGCAGAAGGGCAAATGCTTCGATGATGAGCAGCAGGATAAATGTGACTTTGCAACACCTTTATTCAATTAGATTTTAATCACTGTATCTTAGTAGTTTTCACTCAAACATTGTAGCACCATATTAAACCATTTACATACTAGTAGTAGCAGTCATTTAGAAATTTGTTAGTAATGCTTACCTGCCAAAAATATTTACTATACACAGTACTGTGCAAAAGTCTTGGGCACCCTATATTGTGTTTAGTACAACTTTTGTTATAGACATTTATTTTATGAGTTCTGCATTATTGAGTCAGTACA
>JAOVVF010000027.1:5507604-5521672 GCA_028565595.1 Duopalatinus emarginatus
GACTATTTACAGCTCATTGTGGCGTTTGTCTTCCACATAGTAAAAACTTCTTTACAACATTTCTTTGTATGTGCCTAAGACTTTTACACAGTACTGTAATTACTATAGTATTACGTTTTTTAGGTGTGCTGTGCTGCTGTGTGATCAAAACTCTCTCTTTCTCTCTCTATCTCTCTCTCTCTCTCTCTCTCTCTGTGTGTGTGTGTGTGTGTGTGGTATGTCATGTCTAACTTTTAGAGACCATTTTATAACATTCAGCTCAAATAAAACTAGATTACAAGATAAAAACAAGTCAGGAGAAAATACACAACTTTCAAGTGACAGCTTGTGGTGAGAAGAGTGGAAAATCTCCACTGGGGCCTGTGTGGAAAAAAAAATCCTGTGTTTGACTTGCCGCAAAATCTGATGTCACTAAGCGTTAAGCACTTTAATAATCTTCTATTTCTTCTCTTTATTAAGTCAAAAAAACTTTTTTTTACAGTGTATGGTGTACCATGTGGTACAATAGTAAAACAATTTATAGTGGACACAAATTACGACCATCAAACATGTTTACTATAAACTACCATTGTAAAACCAGAGTCGATTTTATGATATTATAACTTATTGTATTGTTTCAATTTTGAATTTTGGTCTCTCAAATCACTAATAATATTCAAATTTACAGCAGAACAAAACTCTTACTTTTGAACTGTCTAACCAAATTTTTTGTTGTTCTTTTTATGTTTGTTTTACTGGAATTGTTTTATTTTAAAGGATAGACTTTTTTTACACCACATCCTTTAAAGGATTCAGCTCCTGAATTTGGCCATCGCCACTTACATGATAATTTACTGGCAAAAACAACTACAACAAACAACAAGGTAACAACACAGTCACCAAACCAGTTCAGTTGTTGTCCTGACTAATGAATAACCACAGAGTTCGAAATCTGCATCAGGACTGAATTTACTCAAGTGTCCAAGTGGACTCTGGACATGTTCCATATTGCGGCTCCGTCCTGGATGTTACTGTAGATCCATTCCAGATGTGGAAAGTTTACAATCTGATACATAGTCATAGTCTAATAAACAAAGAAACAAACAAAAACCAACATGTGTCTATCAATATCATAGGATAACAAAAAGTAAAAGTAATTTGATGCAAAAAATATATAAAGAATACTTTAATAGTAAAAAATCAAAATTTTTGCCATGATTTTTTTATTGTGCCAAAAAATCAGATATCTGATTTAAACAAAACATATCTGAGAAATGATGGGAAAGAGTCTAAGAGTAACAGTAAAACTGGCGTAACATAGCAAAAAATATAGAAAGTAGGCGACAAGTCAGGAGATAAATGTCACAGAGCAACAGTAACCATCCTCAGGTGAGTCTGAGCTCAGGTATGTAGAAGAGGGACGATAGCGCCTTCCTCCTGGTGTGTCACGCTACCCTGTGATGCAGCACAAGCAGTAGTTAAAAAATTAGAGGCTGATTTCATGAGTCTCAGATAGAAAGAAGGACCTACAATAGTCAGTAAGTAATGTTGCTAACTAAATGCTCCAGCTTGGTTCCTGTCTTTGTGGAGTTTACCATGTTCTCCCATGGCGGCATTGGTTTCCTCTAGGTTCTCCAGTTTCCTCTCGCATCCCAAGAACAATTCCAGTAGGCAGCCTGGCTATGATAAATAATGTGTGCATGACCACCTGTGATTGACTGGAGTCCCATCCTGTGTGTGTTACTGCGATAGGCCCTTGACCCATCATGAACCTGAAAAGAGACAGTACAGTACACTGAAGTGCCAGAAAACCTGGTACACCAGTCTAATACTTGGCAGGTCCCCCACTTGGCATGGTCTCCATGAGCTTGTAGATTGTATTCTGCAGGCAGTGAACACCATTCGTCCTGCAGAACATTCCACAATTCTCTTCCGAGGTGTAGGATTTCTGTGTTCAACGGTACGTTGAATGGAGATGCTTATAGATGGCACCAGGGGTTGCATGAAATGCCAGTGTAAATCATTCAGTGTATATCATTATTATCTGTGTATCTACCACCAAAAAAATCAATTCAATAATTCTGAAGGTCTTGCTTTTACATATACTGATTAGGATTCATGACGTGTTGGGAAATACTGATATAGCCCCAAAACACAACTTGCAGAAGTGCTTGAAGACTCACCTTCACCTTCAAACAGAGGATCACAGTCATAAACTATTTATATACACTTTGATCACTCACACACACACACACACACATAGAGAGAGAGAGAGAGCGAGAGAGAGAGAGAGATACTGTGTGTGTGTGTGTGTGTGTGTGTGTGTGTGTGTGTGTGTGTGTGTGTGTGTGTGTGTGCTCGTTAAGAGAGAGATGTATGAGAAGGTAAATTAAAGCAGGAATTTAGGCAACCAATGGTGGACAGTTCGCATGGCATCAGCTCATACCGGGACAAAGTGCTTTTCTTTGGCTGTTGCAAAAAGGTGGCCATTGGGAGTGAGGGTGTGGGCGTGTGGAGGCCTAATAAGAGTCAGACCACTACATCCCCAATGCAATAACATGTCAGCTTCTTTAAAATGAGACGGCTGATTGCAGGACAGCATTCCCTCCCCCCTCCCTCCGTCTGTGTGTAGTGTATTACTTTCGGTGTCTGTAGGAGGCGGAGTGTGATTAATATAGTGTCAGAAGGGAAGCCAAAAAAAAAAAAAAAACACGAGTTCCTCAGAATCATATTACTTGATGTAAGCAATTTTAAGCAGGCAGACATATTTTCCTGTGGCTACATTTTACATTTACATTAAATTAGTTTACAGTGCGAATCCAAAGTGTTTGGTATTCAAAAATTCTGAACCCCCAAAACACAAGTAGGTTATAATTTACTGTCATCTGGTAAAAAATATAACCAGTGCCATACAAATCAGGTAGCTGATTTACAACACGTATGTTAAAATGCCTTATTATCACAGTTATTTTAAGCAGTGTAATAAAAATACTGCCTACCGAGTGCAAAGACTGTATTTACCTGGCACCAAATCCACTTTCAGTGTTCTTGTTTGGACTGGTAATTGATACAATCATATGATAACAGGATTGTGTAAAATAGCCATAACAATTCAGTGAAAGTGAAAGGCGAAAATAAAGTGATTGGCCTACTGTGCTTTGACACAGAGGAATCCGTCCTTTTGTATTTGTCCCGTCTGTGCAGTGATACACACACTGGTGAATGGACATACAAAAGGCCAGTCATTACACTTACTGGGGGGAGGGGGGGGGGGTGTAGCCCATATCCATGGCACTCAGGGAGCCCTTTGGCTTTCTTTCAAAAGCAACTAAGCAAATTTTGGTCACAAATATTCTTCTGATGTAAAGAAACATCATGTGCCTTAACATGCCTGCCTGATTTCTGATCAGAATTTCAACGGTGCTTATTTAAAAGCAGGCAGAAAAATAAGGTTTGAGAATTGAGAATGTTGCCTACAATTAGATTAGATTAGATTAGATTAGATTAAATTCCTCTTTATTTTCAGTGTGCAGATAAACAGCCAATGTAATACACTTCCATCCAGCATCTAACCAGTAGTGCAAGATACAGCAATATATTTATGATATTGCAGTAAGGTGAGTGTGTAGATTGTAGAATGTAGTGTAGAAGTAATATATGCACAATGTCTTATATAAATAGTATATATATAAATGTGATCGAGCCTTGAGTTAAGAAAGAAGGGTTGCCTGATCTTACTATTTTGGCTCAACACCAATTATTAACTCAGTCAAGCAACATTTAAAACATCACTTTTTAACACACATATATACTTTATAGCCAACATTTTAGCCAAAATAAAATAATGTTTATAATCAACACTATCTATGCATTCATCAAATCCTCCAATCATGTGGCAATGCAGACAACAGCTGTGGGCTAGTAGTTAGGTAACTGGTCTCGTGACCGGAAGGTCACGGGTTCGATCCCGACCCAGGGCAAGACATGACTGAGGTGCCCTTGAGCAAGGCACCTAACTTCCCTAACTGCTCCCTGGGTGCCGTGGTTTGGGGCTGCCCCCCTGCTCTGGGCAAGTGTGTTCACTGGTGTGTGTGTTTCACTGCACGGATGGGTTAAATGCGGAGTGTGCAAACTGTGTGCAAACACAGTGAGGCAAAATAGTTCACTTTCATTCATTTCGTTATGTTCATTATACATAAAAGGGTCAAATGTGAGATCAGTGTAGTTGACCATGGCATGGTCGTTGGTGCCAAATGTTCTGGTTTAGGTATTTCAGTCTTCCAGTGTACTGGATAACAACCAGTAAGCAGGCAGAGACTGATATGATCAAACAGCAAGTCTACAATAATAAATTACCACTCTTTACAACAACGGTGAATAGGAAAAAAAATGTCAGAACACACAACATGTTGGATGAACAATGAGGCAGATGGACAACAGAAGAGGACCACACTGGGTTTCGCTCCAACTAGTCAAGAACCTAATGCTTCAGTTGGCGAAAACTCACCGAAACTTGGAAAAACATCACTTGTTTTTTTTTTATCTTTGAAACCACACAGACCGCTGTGCGTGAAGATCCCATGAGATCTGCAGTTTCTACATGGTAATTGTACTGAAATTTTTCAGAAACTCAATCTCGCATAACAGTTTGTTCCCCTGTGGACTAAAACCAATATCTTAGTTATATATATATATATATATATACACCGACGCCTGTGCCTGATCCTTCAGTTCCCACCCATTCTCAGTGTCTTAAGTTTCATTGTGTGTTTTTCCTACCTGTTTTGTGTCCTTGATTCCATTCATTCTGTTGCTTAATTTGTGTATTTATACCCTTTGTGTTTCACTATCCCTTTGTGAAGCATTAGGATACTTAGTTTTCCTGCTTTTCTGGTGTTTTTAAACGTTCTGCCTGTTTTTAACCTGATCTTCATCCAAGACCAGTTAGGTTTGTTTGCAAGCCACCTGACCTCGTCTGACCTCACCTGACCTCGCCTCTCTTGACCATTGTTTTATGGGTTTGCGGTTTGGATTTGTTTGCCTGGTTTTTACACACAGTGCATTAGAACCTGCGTTTGCGTCCAACCCGTCCCTCAGCATCTGTTTGAGCTTGTGTTTAATCACAAATGGTCAATTTTAAAGGCATCGGTTCTAATCCACTTAACACTTGTCAAACTTAACTCAGGTCAAATTGACCCGTTTCTAATTTTTACACGAAGAAAAGTGGCACAAGTATTGTTCTTTTTACCTGAAACTCAGTGGCCTGGAGTTCATTTTCTGTGATAAACTTTTACAAACAAAAAATAATAATTGAGCTCACATGCTATTGTACCAACACATTTACATCCTTTATATAGGACTTCAGGTCAGACCCTCATGCACAGAGACAAACAGAAACATGCTCACACACAAAGACATTTACACACACACGCACACACATATGCACACACACACACACACACACAAATGCACACACAAACATGCATACACACACACACACACACACATATGCACACACAAACATGCACACAAACACACACACACACATATGCACACACACACACATACGCACACACAAACATGCATACAAAAACACACACACACACATATGCACACAAACATGCATACACAAACACACACACACACACATAAGCACACACAAACATGCATACACACACACACACACACATATGCACACACAAACATGCACACACACACACACACACACACACATGCGCACACAAACATGCATACACAAACACACACACACACACATATGCATACACACAAGCACACACACACACACATATGCATACACACAAGCACACACACACACACACAAGCACACGCACACGCACACAATTTAGGACACCCAAGTCTTGAGTATGGTGGATTTTTAACATCGGTTATAACCTCGTGAAAAAAAAAAATCCCACTTGGGGGATTACAATAATTACATTAATTAAAGATATATTTTATTTAAGTAAAATTATATTTTAGAATTGTTTTAAACTCCTCAAAAATGTCCCTGGTCTATTTGACCTGAAGGATACCACAGGGTCCCGAAAGAGAAGACAATACAAGGGTCCACTATACAGCAGTTTACCTGCTTACAGAGAAAATACAGTTAATAAATGCGTCTATGTTGAACAGCTGCACAGACACAAATATATCACTCACTGTGGTTGTTTCTCAGGTCTGGAGAACTCGTGTTAAAAACGGCTCTGTTGAAAGTGTGGGATAGAAAATTGGCAGCCAAGTAATTTTCTCACTGTAAACAAAACCTCATTCCCCTTTTCACAAGTGGTTGATGGTTAAATTATTGCCTGTTAATGGGTATCCTCACAACAAAAGTGAGTTTATGGGTGAGAGAACAAGACAGCATGCATGACAAAAATAAAAAAATAAAAATGGGAATGTGTAAAAAAACAGGGACAAGAAACGTATGTAACATTTCTCAATAGCAGGGATAAGAGAAAAGTTTTTAATTTACCTTTAATTACCCAGCAGTTTGACTTGCTAGTCATCCAGAGCCAAGTCTTTAGTGTCTTAGAAGCTTAACCTAATCTGTACAGATCGCTGACTTGTGTTTTAAGCTCCTAAAGTAACAAAGTGGCAGCCATCTTTATTTCATCATTCTCTAATAATGCTGGTATTGCCCAAACTTAGTATGCACAATACAGACAGGATGCAGTGAGCCAATGTTATGAGTGCAACGGTTAAAATGATTGCGTTAGTGTTCTACAAATACTGGCACAGACTGGTAGTGGGATCATAATGGTATGAGGTTTGTTTAGATGGCATTCCTTGGGACCCCTGGTACATCTACAAATGTCTCTGACAAGTAAACGCTGTGTGTGTGTGTGTGTGTGTGTGTGTGTGTGTGTATTTGCGCTTTTCTGATGAATTTTACTCGTTCATGTCCTACATTCATTTTAATGGGTTTGGCCTCTTCCAACAGGACAATGCACCACCACATACATCTGGAGACACAAATTATGTTTAGAGGAACACTTATCTAAGTTTGCAGGTTTTTTTTTGCCATTACCGACTAAATCACAAGAGCTTATTGAACACATCCGGGTTGCCATGTAACGTGCTATGGAACACAGAAATCCTCGGAATACAACAGAACAGTGGAGCGTTCAGCAGGAAGTCCGGTGTTCACTGCCGACAGAATATTTCCGCAAGCCTCATGGGAACCTATTAAGTATTTGTACCGGTTTTTTTTTTGGTATTTCACTGTATACAGATTTCTGAAAAATACCTATCACTGTAAAAGTACGACACTATAAATGAAACTCAAAACATTCAAATATTATCAGAAACAAAACCCAAATCTGACCAGACAAACAGAAAATGTGGTTGGTGTGGTACAGTGGTAACAGTGGTACAGTGGTTCGATTCCCAATCTGGGCAGCCAGTCTGTGCTACACCAATAAGGGTCCTTGGGCAAGACTCCTAACACTACGTTGGCCTACCTGTAATACCAATAATTGTAAGTCGCTCTGGATAAGAGCGTCTGCCAAATGCCGTAAATGTACAAAACATTAACTTCCAACCAAAAGTGATTAAATACGTTGGCTAAATGTGTTTTTTTTTCTTTTGTTGCAAAGAAACATGGAGCCTAAATCCACTTTATTGAATAAAATACTAATGTCTACATGGGACCAAGCAGCTGAATAGGAAAAGTCAAAAGATTTTTTTTGAGTTCTTGTAACTTTATCTCTATTAATCCTTTAACTACAATATATCATTCCAACATCTCAAACCTGCACTACAACATGCTCACGGTTTGAATTGAATACGGCGAGTTTTTATCCTGTTCTCTTCTTCTCCTTGTTTCCATCCCTGCTCACGCTATTGTCCACCTATTAGAAGGCTTCACTGTTATCCGCTCGGCTTGATCCCTGCACTAGTTAGTTACACACAGAGGAGGAAGCCCTGGAGGGATGTGGGATAGGAGCGTGCACTGTTGTGAAGCAACGTCTTACCAAATTGCAGTGTCAACTCTTGATGGAATGAGAATATGTGATTTATTCATTCACGCTGGAAAGTTGTAGACAGGCACATACAACGATTAAACCAGTGCATTATATATATATATATATATATATATATATGCATACATATATATATGTGTATGTAGCAAGGCAAATTGGGGAAACTCACATTTCATTATAAAAGGATTTCCCAACGCACTTCACAGAGGGCTGGAAAGAGTTTAGGCAATCTGTCTGCCTATGTTAACCCTTGTTATGCTGTGTTTTATTTTGATCAATAATCTGTCTGCCACAACCCTCAATCTACTGGCTATAATTCATTAAAATACTCTTCTATTTTCTCAATAAGAATGGGTTATAAATTTGACCTTTCGCACAACCTCGGCACTTGCACGTAAAACACCCACTCACGCATCCACACGTAAAAAACAGGTATTGTTAAAAGCGTTCCTTTCATCACATAAAGACCATGTCTGTTCCCATGTGTCGCACTTAAAACGTGATGAGAAAAAGACAGCCACGGGCTATGGCTCCTCAGCACTTCAGTATTAAAGACCTGGCTTATTTGCACTCATTGTCCACTTCAACCGCGCGTCACAACACGCATAATGATTAACGTGAACCTTGGCTACACGAGACTTGGCGTCTTCAAATCCGCTCTTTTTTTGCCTCCCATTTTCACTGACTCAGCATTCTAGTGTTGCCTAAGTTCCTAAATGTCACCGCTTTCATCCTGCTCTAAGTGCAGGGGCCCCTTGTCCAGACTCTGAGCAAAACTATTGTTAGGAAAACGGCTAAACTGGTCTGAGATAAATATAAAGGGACTGCTCTGACGTATAGAGCTCTGAGGAAGCCTTCAGGGGATTCGACAGTGTCACCGTGTCAAGTGATGGCAGATTAAATCCACAATGGCCCATTAGTGAGCCCAAAAGAAGGTAGGCTGTTGCAGGATGGACCTCACACTGAGGTACCTCTGTATAACCACTCGAAGGGGCGACAGCTGACACCGGCTTTAAAGGGAAAGGGTCAATTCGGAGGTCAATCCTCGTGAAGATGGTTAGTAGATAAAAGAGAGCAGTTCTTGAAACGCTGGACATGTCAACGAGATGTCGATCTGATCAGGTCGTCCTGGAATGGTGTGTAAACAAATCCTGTTATGATTTAACAGGCAGTTTAATACAGTGCCTACAACAGAGTGGTAATGTTCGCTACTGAGACTGGAATGTATGTCTGATTGTCTGAACATCCTGGGCATGCTAATGAGATTTGAAACCATTCCAATAAAATATGATACTCTGTGACAGGATGGTGCTATAAATGATGAATTTAAAAAAAAAGGGCTCATGTTGTTATAGGGGGGAAAATTATAATAAGTTAAAATATAATAAAGGTGGTGGTGGTGGTGTGTTGCTACGCGACACAAAGTAAATGCCATTTTGCACAACCGGAGTGATTAAGCTTTTATCTGAAATGCAAACATTCATCTTTAACAAAAAAAAAAAAGAAAGAAAGCATTGTCTTTAAAGATACTGGTGCGCTTTAGCCTAGGAAACCAGACGGCTTAGGAAAGGTGTTAGAAGTGCTGAAAGAGGAGAAAGGAACAGAGAGAGAGGACTGGTGCCAAACAGTGGGTTACTTCATCCCATACTCGCAGAATCAAATTGCTGCCTGTGTTTCATAACGCACTGAGCCTCTGATTTTCTCCTAGGGCTGAACCATGTCCTGATAATCAGAAATGATAGTCTAGCCTCTGCATGACCTGCATGTGGAGGCCTTGTTTCGCAGTCATCCTAGGACATCTATGGTTAATACAAAGAGTTACACACACACACACAAAAAAAAACAAAAAAACAAAACACTATTGATTGCATGATCTTCTGGTTTGTATATGTCTACATGCTTCTTATGAGTTTGCCAGTACCGTGGTTCTGCCCCTCTTTATCTCAACATATGACCACGGCTGGCCAGATGTTTTTTAGTCTGCATGCCGTGATGCTAGTATGAGTAACGTGTGAACAACAGAGTTGCTAGGATATTAAACACTGTGTTTACTGGTCGCTTGACTACACAAACCTATGTTAAGACCCACTTTGTTGCTGCACACTGTTTTGTTGTTGTTATTCGCTCTCTAGTTATTAATCAGTATCAGTTCCTGGTACATTTTTGTTTTATGGACTACGTTGAATTTTATATTTAACATTTGCTCTGACCATCACAATCACATCTTGGCCTTCCCCAAACTTTCGCCACAAATTTGTCTTTGTTCCCGCATGTCAATGAAGACGTTCACAGGGGTCCATGAAGACATGATCTGCCAAGGTTGGTGTGGAGTAATTGGCCTGCACAGAGCCCAGATCCCAACACCACTGAACACCTTTGGGATAAACTGGAATGGCGAGTGCACCCAAGCGACCTTTCCAAGCCATGCTTTTGTGGCTGAATGAACACCGGTCGTCACAGATACGGTCCAAAATGTGGTGGAAATCCTTCGCAGGAGAGTAGAGGTCAATATAAGAGCAAAAGAGTGAGTCAGTCTGGAATATGGTGTCCAGCAGGCTTGTGTGGGTTTGAATTCCACTAACATTTGGCCATATTGCGTTTTTTTACCAGTACCACAAACTCAACTTTCTGCTAAGTAAAGCACACCATAATAATAATAATAATAATAATAATAATAATAATAATAATAATAATAATAATAATACACTTTGGGAGGTGCATTTAACATTGGTCTGTTTAATCCATCTAAAAGCATATTGACATAAATTTTGCCACATTTGTACGAAATACATTTATCCAAACAATAATCAGTCTATCATCAAACTTTTTGATTCCAGTCAATCTTTTGAAATTCTTTCATCTTTCTGTGATCTTTCAGCTTTTCCATGATGTACTATGTCCAAGAATGTCCAAGAACATACAAAAAGCTTTTCTAGCTCTTTTATCCTCTTGGCAACCATCAATAACAAGGTAGAGCACAGTAATACAGCCAAAACATCCCAGCAAGAAAAGCTATAAGAAAGGTATAAATGGAGCCCAGACTGTGCTGTGCATTTCAGTAATTTGATCTGTATAAGCCCCTTTTTATATAGTAATACTACAGAAAGCATAGTCCAAAGCAAAAAAAACAGCTCCTATGGGCCAGTAAATTATATTTCTTTTCATTGCAGAAAACTGCTGAGAGTCTACATGTGGTGAAGCCGATGCTTGTGGAAGAATTTGGGAAAAGACGCCAAGTTCCTGTAATGTCATGCAGGAGGCATGAGAAATCAGGAACAGGTGGAGGTTAGGTTTGAGGTCTCACATACTCAGGTGGATGAGAGAATAGAAAAAAAATCTGCAAACAATTATATATTCAGTGATAGAGCTGCAATGATTTCATTAATTTCCTTCACTTTGACCTCATAACTATGAACCCATATGAGTTTTTTTTTTATGTTTATCATCTATCAAAGCCTAAACATTATTACTTATTATTTACAAAAGATATGTTGTAAGACATTGTACCAAGCCTAAACCCCAATATATATTTTGTACTGCATTTGTCACAGTGTCTCCAAAAAACAAACCAAACAGCAGTCCTAAACAGAGAAGTGTTTTATAATAGAAAGGGATCCAAAAATCGTAGTCAGAAAACTGAGGGGTCGAAACCAAATTAATAAACAGTATATGGGATATCTGAAAAAGTGGTGAAAACTGGTCACAACACAAATAGGATGCATGGAAATGATGCTTAGTAAGTATGAAAGTGTCAAAACAATACCTGAGGAAATGTCGGAATACTGTATATAGACAGGATAATGCAGAACAAGTGCACGAAACAGTATTCTGGAAATGTAAGTCTATGTAAAAGGTTGTTAATTGAAAGGATGAAAGTGAACTTATTTGCCTACTGCGTTTGCACACAGAGGAATGTGACCTCCGCATTTAACCCATCTGTGCAGTGAAACACACACACTAGTGAACACTAGGGGGCAGTGAACACACTTGCCCGGAGCGGGGGGGCAGCCCCAAACCACGGCACCCAGGGAGCAGTTGGGGGAGTTAGGTACCTTGCTTGATGGCACCTCGGTCATGTCTTGCCCTGGGCGGGGATCGAACCCACAACCTTCCAGTCAAGAGACCGGTTCCCTAACCACTAGGCCACGGCTGCCCTCAATTAATGAATTAAGTAATTAAGTAATTAGTGGGTGGTGGACAATTTTTAATGTCCCAGGAGTTTGCAAGTTGGTCAGAAACACTAGTGGAGCAGGGTAGCATGACTATAATAAAAATGGATAATTATGAAGTATTCTATATTATTGTTACTTAGTTTATTATTATTTTCCTTCGGTTTTTTTTACAATAAGTAAGGTGTATTCTGAGTGGAATTTCAGGAATCACATTCCATCAGGATTTCATGTAACATCTTTACTTCAGGATAAACAATGTGTAGTATTTCTACAGATTTGTAACTTGTGATTTTTGTAATAATAACCGGGCTTGTTCTTGATTGATTGATTGTTTTCTAAATAAAATATCTGAGGTCTAAGATTTGTGTCATAGCTCAAGGATTTGATTATGCAACTTTGTTACTTAATTTACTGTATGTTTCTATTTTAAAAATCATGTATCTTTAAATAATTATTCGGCAGTGAGTACAGAAGACACTTAGAAAGTGTAATCTGACATGCTCAACCCAGCTGCCAATTTAGTTTCACTGTGACCAAAGTTCTGGATGCGTGTAACTGAAATCCATGGCTTTGTCGCTATACCCAGCAGTAGGTTGGCAACATGGGATGATGTTGCCACAGGATACCTTTGAACACTGCGCTGGCAATTGCATAACTAAATAAGTGAAACACTATAACGACCAGAGGAAATATCTATACCACCTCAGGCTCCTTTAGAAGATTGTTTCTGTTTGTGTGCTTTCCTTTAATCTAGCTTTACTCTATCATTATCTATTCATTGTATAATCTGACACGTGTTATCACAGACAGTTAAAGAACTCAGCCAAGACATTACTCGAATCGTCTCATACAGTGAGACATGGAATAATCTTAAACACCGCTGTAATCGCAGTCTAAAGACGGCATAAGTAATAAAGCGTGTGTGGAGATATGAGTGTGATGAATGAGCATGCTGCTGTCTGGGTTGCGCTTTTCTATAGAAATGAGCCAAACACAGCTAGAGACTTCTGTGGCTCAGTATCAACTCTGAGATAAATGTATATGCACAATGTCTTTAGAGAAAGTAGCCTGGAGAGGAACCAGACTCATAAGGGAACCCATCCTAATTTGGGTGACATAGATAGTGTGATTATAAATAAAAAGTGCAAGTAACCAGAGAATTCATTATAGTTATACTTCTGTAATCTGATTTGTGGTTTCTACATTTGTTCATTATGGTGTTCTATAGACTGTCCATGTCATGTCAGATGAGACTCCAAGAAGATATAAACGGTCAGAGTAGATCAGGAGCTCTTGAGGACACTGGTATCTCCTGTTGACTACTAAATTACTAGTAAACATCTATTGTCACATCTATTTTTTTTTTGGAGAACCAATTTTTCTTTCTTACTGGAAATACAATTTTTTTTAGCATCTGCAGTCATCATCATAGAGGGAGGACAACAAACTACAGACATACAGGAAAACAAACATTAAACATTATAAGAGGGAAAGGAAGAAAAGAGATCAAATAAAAATAATTAAATAAATTTATATTTAAATTTAATACATTTGTACACTCAGATAATGTATTAAGCTATAGCAATGTAGAATACCTGCCGTATATAATGATGCGTGTGTGTGTGTGTGTGTGTGCGTGTTAATACGTAACCGGGAATTCTGTTAGAGGTATATAAATACTGTATATAATGCTATATTGCTGTATATCAGATTTATATGTATATATATATATATATTATATTTTATAATATACATATTATATGAATTCTGCATTTTACATTATAAATCCAAATATTCTAAATAATAATAATAATAATAATAATAATAATAATAAATATTCTGTGTCATTAAGGAAAGCAATCTGTTAAATAAGATATAAAAAAACAGAATGAAGGAAGAAGTGAGTGTGACAGT
>JAOVVF010000027.1:5569531-5586225 GCA_028565595.1 Duopalatinus emarginatus
GTTGCAGCAACAGTCGATGACAATCATTATAGGGGACTTTGCTCAATAAATATGCACATTGATGTAGCCTGGTCTGAGATGGAAAAGTACTGATCTATAAACATTCCTTACCACAAGATGCTGCGTTACTATCTTTATACACTGACGCGCCTGAAAAGCTGGTACACCAGTCTGATACTTGTCGGTCCCCCATAGGGCATGGACTTAATAAACACCATACTTCCTATAGATCAGTCCACAATTCTATTGTATTCTAACGTGTAGGATTTTTGTGTTCCACAGCACAGCTTTATGGCGTCAGAGATGAGTTCAGTAACATTGAGATCTGGTGACTTATATGAGTGTTCCTCTGACCATAATTTGGCATCTTTAGACGTGTGGTGGTGCAAGAGGCCAAACGCATCAGAATGAATGCCGGACATGAACGGGTGTGACTGACGGTCAGAGACCTTTGTAGGCGTACCAGGGGTTCTGTACCATTACAGAGCCGTCACCAGCCAATGTATTTTGCATAGGCTCGTCTGTACCAGTTTTTCTGGCATGCTAGATTTTAGGATTAATCCTAAACTTGATATAGACTTGTGTTAAAATCACGTTTTAGGTTAAATGTGGTCCAAAATAAAATTTGAAAATTTGCTGGTCACTGTATAGATTTAATAATACGGAATTGAAAGGAATTGGATCTGGAATTTTCTAGACATACGGATGCACTTGTCAAAACGTTTACTTGGTACTCGACTCCAAACTTTCTATTACACCGACTGCATGTTTAAAAATGCTGATCATAACTATGATCGTGAAATGCAACGGTTTAAATAGCTGAAATAAATATGAATTCCTTATCTAAAGTGATGTACTATTATTGGCTCATCTTTTTTTTTGTATATTAACAGTTTAATCTATAATCATCTTTTGTTTTTGTTCTGTCTGTTCTTACATGCTGTAATGGTTGAATGTGACTCCAATTTTTTATTGCTTTTTTTTATTGGAAAATTGTGTATAATGATCATGGATATCAAAGCCATAATGCTCCTCTCTCTAATTAAATATCACTGAAAATGGCTACAAATTTCCTGTTATTCCTTTAATTTTATCTAAATGTATTTAATGACATCTATTAAACTAGCCTAAAAGTTCATCTTATATTAGTTTGTTTTGTTATTAAGGAAACCATAATAACATCTCTGGTTAAATATACATGGAAATATTTTTAATTTTCATTAAGCTGAAATGATTTCCTATTCAGAACTTCTTTTCGGTTAAAAAAAGAAAAATACTCATTTAACGCTCACATTTGCATATACACGATAACTGCCTGAACGGCTTACCAAAACACCTCTGACCTGTCGAGGCATGGACTCCACAAGACCTTGTTGTATCTAGCACCAAGACGTTATCAACAGATCCTACTGTAGATCTTCTGCTGGATTGGACCAGGAGCCTGTTGGTGGTTCCCATTGTTGTCCTTTCTTGGACCACTTTGAGTAAGTACTAACCACTACATACCAGAAACACATTACAAGACCTGCCAAGTCATCCAACCATCACAATCTGGTCCTTGTCAAAGTCACACAGATCCTCACACTTGCCCATTTTTATCACTTCCAACACATCAACTTGCTGCCTAATATATCCCACCCTGGGACAGGTGTCACTGTAATGTGATAATAATGGTTATTCATGTCACCTGTGTGCACCTGACTGGTGTACAGCTTTAATGTGTACCTTTGCCACAACCTTTGTTCATTTTTACAAATAATGTTAGCAATGTTGATCCGCACACATGCCCAGTGTGATGGGTAGCCCCTATCCATAGCACCTGGGAAGCAGTTGGTGGGTTAGGTGCTATGCTTAAGGGCTCTTCAGTCAGGTCACTGTACCTGCATGCAGTACCTGTCTTGTTTTAAAGAGAAGTGAAAGTGAACTGTTTGCCTACTGTGCTTGTACACAGAGGAATATGCATTTAACCCATCTGTGCAGTGAAAAACACACATCAGTCGACAGTAGGGGACAGTGAGCGGGGGGCCAGCCCCAAACCACAGCGCCTGGGGAGCAGGTGAGGGGGGTTATGTGCCTTGCTTAAGGGCACCTCAGTCGTGTCTTGCCCTGTGCATGGCTTGAACCCAGAAACTTCCAGTCACAACACTGGTTCCCTCACCACAAGGCCACGGCAGCAGAAAAAAGCTTAATATAGCTGATAAACTGTATTACTTGCAGCTATATTTTAATGTTTATAGCTGATGGTAAAACTGTGATCAGTGCATGTGACCACAGGGCGTAGCCAGTAAACCTTGCACTTCTCCTTCAGTCTTTCAATCTCTAAATAAGCCTGATGTCGGTTTCTTTTTATGAGCCACTTTTCACTTACTACACTTACGTCTACTTTATTAGGAACCCCTGCACAGTTATCCAATCAGCCAGTCATGTGCCAGTAGTGCAACGGATAAAATCATGCTAATACATGTCAAGAGCTTCAGTTTATTTTTACATCAACCATCATAATGAAGACAAACTAAAGTTCCGGTGACTTTAACCATGGTATGGTGGTATGGTTGTTGCTACAAGATGGGCTGGTTTGTGTATTTAATAAACTACAAATCTCCTGGGGTTTTCACACACAACAGCCTCTAGAGGTCACACAAAATGGTGCGAAAAACACATAAGATCTTATTTGTTGATACGGGAGATCGGCGCGAGATGACCAGATAGGCCTGGTTTGAGCAGGAAGGATAGAGCAACTCATATCATTTCACAACAGTGGTGAGCAGAAAAGCATCTCCGCATGCACAAAACATCGAACCTTGACTGGCCATTTCAAGATTAAAAAAAAAATCACCTGTTCTTCCAGTCCAGTCATAATTTGTGCCCATGACAGCTGACAGCCTCTGATTCTTGTTCTTGGATGACAGGAGTGAAACAAATACAGCCTAATTCAGCCTAAAGTCAGTTATAGCAATGTATAATAGGTGTCTTGTATTCATGCCAAACGTATCTCGTAGATAAATGATCCAAGGTCAGTACTTTCCAGACATTCCAAACAACGGTGCTTGGTAATTTTGCGGTAAAGCATGGTGGTGGGCGCATCACGCTATTGTACTCAGCACCAGCACTGTAGCTTAATGCTTCCACCACCATGTTTCACTGTGGGCATGGTGTGTTATTTGGTGTCTAGGATTCATTCCAAATATATCTTGTAGATAAATGATCCAAGGCCAATACTTTCCAGACATTTCAAACAACGGTGCTGGGTAATTTTGCAGTGAAGCATGGTGGTGGGCGCATCACGCTATGGTACTCAGCTCCAGCACCGTAGCTTGATGCTCCCACCACCATGTTTCACTGTGGGCATGGTGTGTTATTTGGTGTCTCGGATTCATTTTAAATGTATCTTGTAGATAAATGACCCAAGGTCAGTACTTTCCAGACATTTCAGCAGTGGAAATAATTCCCAAATTGTTAGCTAATTGCTAAGCTAATATAGAATAAAGAATGTAAAAGTTGGCCTTAACTGTGTAATAATTAACTAATGAAGTGAAAGGCGAGTGTATGTCAGGTCAGAGATAACTATACAGCTTTACCATCATAACCAACATGCTACACACCTCAGATAATTTTTATTATTATAGTTTTAGTGACCTGTTATGGACCTGTATGTGCTGTAATGGCTGTCGGGTGGATAAATTTGTACTTAATAAAAAACAAATAGGGATTAACATGTAATAAAATCAACAATATCAACATTTATTTCCACATATTGTCAAGTCTTTTTAAAGAAAAGTCAATATTACTTCAGCTTTGAACTGACAGGATTCTTGTTAGCAATTAATCTAGCTAACTAGCAAGACTAATATAAAGGTTTTACACGGTCATAAATGTATACTCTCAGCTTTATTTTCCTCTCATTATCCACATATATGTATAAATATCATTATTATTTTAATGTCGTCCCTTTATTTATTTGGGAATCTCCTCAGAAATATTCACACTGCCTTGTTTGAAGCCTTAGAAACTGCTATATGGTACTTATAAACCACCCGTATTGTGACAAACCGTTTCTTCTGTGCTGGGATTGGCCAGCAGCGCCCAGCCTACTGCGCTGTGATTGGCTGATAGGGCATTCTCGTCAGTAAGTAGCCAATTATAGAGCAAGAGGGCGGGGTTTTCTGAATACGGGTAGGAGGGGAAATTCAGACTATCCGGAAACAGAAGCACATCCAGAACTTTCTAGAGGCACAACAGGAGAGCTGAGAGCGGGCTAATGGCAAGCGGCAAGTACGTACTAGTGAAAGGGGAATGATTTGTGTTGAGAAATGTGTTTTTAATGTTTAGTCATATTAATGTTGCTTTTCTGCTTGCAGGAGTTTCACTGACAGCTTCATAGACGCGGACCCAAGACAAGCTCTTGAGGTAATGATGAAGCTAACTGCTGCTAGCTCAGGGATGCTAACACCTCACTAGTTCTAACTCAGACCTAGCACAACCTGAGACACCTCCTCAGTCTGCACATTAAACAGGGCCTCACCGACCAAACAGACGTAATGATGACGTGCTGTTGGTTATTTAGCTAGCATAAATTTGAGAGGGAAATGAATCCTGGATTGCTAGCTAAATGCTAAACTAATCCCATTAGTGTGAAAGGCTAAGTTAGTTTCACTTAACTGCCATAGTGGTAGGTTGTGTACCTGTGAATATGTGACTGATCTTAGTATTAAAGTCTGTCCTGTCATCCTTTTTTTAAAATGGTTTTATCAATATTAAGAGGTTGTTTATCTTTATGTTCTTTATTATCATCTTCACCAGTCCAGTCCAGTATTGACCTCGGTTTTGTTTATCTCTCAGCTGTAACTCTATATAAATCAGTGATCCCATCCTCAGAAATCGTTCTTCATCTTCTGCTGTCTGACAAAAGCCTGCTGGTTTGGTTCCAAAATGATCCGTCTTGACTAGATCTCTCAGCACCAACTACATAGCAAGATGCACCCACCACCATGCTTCACCTTAATGGCATGATGTGTGCTATTCTGTCTCTTGTATTTGTGCCAAACACATCTTTTCCAGTCCAGTATTAACCGTCTTTTTGCCGAACAGCGATGTCTGTAATTTTTTTGGTTGGGAGAATAAGAAACCCTGACTTGCTAGCTAATTGCTAAGCTAATATCAAGAACGTGGAAGGCCAAGTTAGTTTCACTTAACAGTGCAATAGTTAACTAGCCATGGTGGCAGGTTATGTACCTAAATATGTAACTGATCTCTGTATTAAAACCGGGTTAGATGGTTTTATCAATGTGAAAAGTGCTGTTCATCTTCAGTACCATTCCAGTCCAGTCCAGTGCAGTATTGACCTCCTGTTTGTTAAGAGGTTGTTTATCTTTATGTTCTTTATGTTCATCTTCACCAGTCCAGTCCAGTATTGACCTCGTCTTTGTTTATCTCTCAGCTTTAACTGTATATAAATCAATGATCCCATCTTCAGAAATACTCACATAATGGCTCTAGATGATTTTTTGTCTTCAGCTGTATAACAAAAGCCTGTTGGTTTAGTCCCAAAATGATCAATCTTGATCAGATCCCTGAGCATCAACACCATAGCATGATGCTCCCACCACCATGCTTCACTGTGGGTATGGTGTGTGCTATTTGGTGTCTTGTATTCGTGCTAAACTTATTCTTGTAGATAAATGACTAAGTACTTTCCAATGTGCTATTTGTAATAATAATACATTTTATTTGTAATGCACTTTACATTATAAAGAAATCTCAAAGTGCTAATTTGGTGTCTTGTATTGATGCCAAACATATCTTTTAGGATTATGACCCATGATTAGTACTATGACTTCGTATGTGCAGTATTTGTCCCAAAATAAGTTGGTAGAGTGATCCATGATTCCTGACTAGATCTCTTAGCACCATTGCATGATGCTCCCACCATGATATCCGAGCAGCTCTTCACCAAACACGATTCCTTCTACTTAAAAAGTACAAGCCTTCAAAGCATGATGCTTCCACCATCATGCTTCACCATGGGTATAGTATTCTTGTGGCAAACATATCTTGTAAAATAAGACCCAAACTTGCCAGCCCAGATATTCCAGTAGCTCTTCACCAAATAACGGTGGTCAACTATTTACATTTACGGCATTTGGCAGGCGCTCTTATCCAGAGCGACTTACAAGGTTATTCCTTGGAGCCCAAGGACCCTTAATGGTGTAGCACAGTCTGGCTGCCCAGATCAGGAATCGAACCCAGGTCTCGCACATGGGAACCCAATGATGTTACCACTGTACCACACCAACCATCTAAGCCACCAACTATGGTGGCTTAGATCTAGATACACCATAGCTTAGTTGAGCCAGTCATCAGTGTCATGCAGTTTGTACCTGTCCCACTGGTCAATATCTTGTACTGTCTGTTAATTGTTGAAAACGTCTACTTTGCACATGCTTTGCATTCGGTTTCATGTTCCTTGTACACACCCACACACACACAACAGGCCCCTTCCATTTTTTGTGACCTTTTTTTTTAAAATTATTTTATTCCACTATGTGTCCGGCGCTGTTAAATTTTCAAACCTCATTGGTCAGAAAGCACAAAAAAAAAACAGCAATTATGTTCAGCGAATTGCCTTTCTAAAAAAACTGTGCATTGTGCTTTTTAATTATTGATAGATACATTTAATCTTGCAGAATATCAGTGAAAACAAATTAGCTCTTGTTATCCATTTATTATTACCACAGCATGAGTGAGTTCTTGAATCTGATTGGTCGTTTTGGCTGTAACACAAATTCTAGGTTACTGTTAATGCACTCGATTTGATACCTTATCGCTTCAGCTTATACACGCGGACGTGTACAGCACCATGTAATCTAAGACTGGGAATGAGTGGATTTAAAATGCATGTTGTTTAACAAATTAAATCCTGTTAGGTTTTTGTTTTTTTGATGTGATGACATTTTTGGAGACGTTTATTTACCGTTAAAAGAAGGCGTTTCGGTTTAAAGTTTGTCAGCAAAGGAAGATTTTCAGAAAGGAGTAGTTTACGTTTACCAGTTTGTCTGTAAAATGACCAGCGAGAGAGGGAGAAAGAAATATCAGACGGAGGCTGAGAGAAAAGGAAATGTGGGTGCAGGAATGACGGTTTATGTAAGATAGATGAGAACCAGAAGTAACTGGCTAACTCTCAGATATTGCATAACATCAAATGTAACTCTAAACCCGTGACATTTTGTTCAGTAGTACACATTGTTATACTTGCTGATTCGCCGTGTTGTAAGTGGATTAACACACTCCAGACTGTGTGCTTTTATAACAATAATGCACTTCAGGGATACCAGACTGTTTGGTAATATTAATGATAACACTTGATTATTGATCATGTTAGGGGATGATGTGTGATTATCTTATATACAATAAAACAAGCTGTAATAAATAAAACATGATGCGCAGTTGGTAATTTTCAGTAATTAAAACGAAAATGTACAAATTACCTTAAAATTGGAGCAGCTGTAAACTTGTGGTTGTGGTTAAGGAACCAGCCTTGGGGCCAGAAGGTTCGATCCCCACAACCGACAAGACTTGACTGAAGTGCATTGAGCAAGGCATCTAACCCCCAACTGTTTCCTGGGTGCTGAGAATAGGGGCTGCCCACTGCTCTGGGCATGTGTGCTTACTGCCCCCTAGTGTGTGTTCACAAGCGTATATGTGTTTCACTGTATGTATTGGTGCAGTTTCCACTGCACAGTGGTCAAAAGAGTAACTTCACTTTTACCTTCTCAGTACCATAGCGGGATGCTCCCACCACCATGCTTCACCATGGGCATGGTGTGTTATGTGGTGTCTTGTATTCAAGCCAAAGGTATCTTGTAGATAAGTGATCCAAGGTCAGTACTTTCCAGACCTTCCAAAGACATTACTTTGTCTTTCACTTCAAAACAAATACCTACCTAATAACAATACCACTGGCCTTGTTGTAGGTGTGGTGTGGACCAAGTGATATATTTATAGATGGCGTTCTTGGTGTGAACAGCCTATGTTTGTCTCCATGACACTGGCTGTTGCTGAAACACACACACACACACACACATACACACACACACAAATAACCTGCCTCCAGTGTGCCTAATTTACCTTTGACTCTACAATCTGCGTACTTTTTTTATTTATTTTTTTTATCCATTCATATTTTTATTGAAGTTTTTTTAATATGCAAACTTTCGAAACGAAAGCAAAAAGGGTCTCTACACATTAACACCCGTATAAGGTACCATAAACCCGTGTACTGGGATGGGCACTGGGTGCGGTGCAGGGAAAAACAATACTTCCAGGGGGGAGGAATTAGGGATATGCAAAGTCAGCTCCAAAATCGTTGACTTTCATGTAGCGTTTTCTAAATAGTATTGTAAGCAGAACCAGATCTTCCTGAATTATTCCGAAATGCCATGCAGGCCATGTGTTAATTTTTCTAATGACAGTCATTTAGACATCCTTTTAACACCGTTTTATGAACGGACATCCGGTTTCGACCATAATAACAGCATTTTTAAAAATATTTTTGGCAAAGTACATCAGAGTGGGTGTTTAGTTTAAATGTTGATCGACCCATCCAGTAAAATATTTAATCTGTATTAGAAATCCTATAGCTAACATGGCTAGTTGGTTGTTATTATTGCGAAATGATGTGGATCTCTATCCAGAAGGCTTATGCTTCATTATACATCCTTGTTAATGCTGGTCTCTGTTTAATGTTTAAAGCATCTGATGTATTAGGAAATGTTTTCTGTAAAGGAAATGGAGTGAGAGAAATCTTACTGATAAATGAGAGGCTTTTTTTGGTTCATGAATATTAATAAGAGTTGCAGTCTACATTTTTGCTTAAATATCACATGGTTATGAAAAGTAAGATGTTTTGTTTCTCATTAAATACAATGTTAATATTACAACTATTGGCAAATTGTTGTCTCATGTGTAAGAGGAATAAAACTGCTCAAAACATGGTGTTGTTGGTAAAATTGATAAAAATCAACTTCACTTTTTGTTTCTCACTACACAACCCTGTTCTTTTTTTAATTGAATCCTTGTATACAAACCTCCTGTATAGTTTGTTTATTAACCCCCCAGTGTCTTTCCTCACTGTCTGTTTATCTGTTTTCTTATCCATCTGTCTGTCTGTCCAATCTATCATGTTATTATTCTTATTTCTACCTGGCTATCCTCTGCAGTATTGATATCTCAGACGCCCGCCAAACAGAAGTGTGTAACTCACCAAAATACATTTTTATGAGCTTTCTGTAATACGTTTTCTGTGGGTATTTTGATGAAAATGCTGCACTGGCTTGATAAATATAATATAATACAGTATATTGCTAGACATATCACAGTTGCAGTATGTCGTAATATAATTGCAGTGTGCTATTTCGGTCCGTATCATGCAGCCCTACTATTTATCTGCCTGTCCAAGCCTTTGAATGACACAGAGTGAGTGAGATCATACAATTAACATAACTAGAGGATGACAAACCTGCCTCATTAACCCATGAATAGCATTTCTTATTGTGGCAGGACAGGTTTGTTTTAAACATAAATCACATTATTGTGCTTTTTGTTAACAGGAGCTGAATGTGGCTTTAAGTAAGGTGGCCGATAATGCAGAATGGCTGTGTCAGCGAGCATATGCACACATCCTGCTCGAAGACTATAACAGTAAGTGCCCGTGTGTGTGTGTGTGTGTGTGTGTGTGCGCGTGTGTGTGTTATCTTTTCTTTGTTATTATGAAGTTCCTGTGGCTGTTTTTATTAGAAATGTGAATCTCAGATTTTTTGGGCGACGATTTGATTTAGAATCGATTTTCGATTCAGGAACAATTGTTCTGTTAAAATGGTCTATAAGTTTTGTTTATATTATGTAATTTACAAGATGAAAAGACAAATAGAACATTCATTTAAAACAATACTTTTAGGTTTATTACTTTATCAAATCTTTTCACGTCATTTTATATTTATACCATAATTAGGATTGTGATAAAATTCTGTAACTTAAATGACCAGTATTAGATTAGCTTAGCTGTCTGGCTTTTTCTTAAATTAAAAAATAAATCTAAGCTATCAATTAACATGTAACTCAAAATATATTAATACAAAAGTAAACACTGACTTCAGTCTACCACAGGGCATTATCATTTAACTGAAAATAAAATACAGACTTTAAAGTCATAGTGCATTACTGCATTTATATTTTGTATACTTTTGTCAGGATGGAGTCCGCTAGAAAGGAGCTGGCTGGCTAGCTTGTTGTACGGTGGCCTAGACGGTCATCTTCTACGATGGCCGTGTGGTTGCATAATGCGATATGCAGTACATTTGGGAGTAGGAGCAGCAAAAAATAAAACCTAAACGCATTTCAAAATCGATTTTTGGGCATTTTGAATTGATTTTTAGTCAGTTAAGTTTTTATCAGTTTAGTTGTCTGTTGTAGTTTCAGATGTCCATTGTGTTCTTCAGAGTTTCAAAGATTTGTTCTTGTGTATGTTTGTGCAAAGGGTTTAATACTGATGCTGATTATGGACAAAAGGGAAAAGGTTTTTTTTTTTTAGTTTTTGCTTGTGTTGAGTTTTTTTTTTTTTTAGGAATTCACATGATACATAAGTCATATTCCTGCTCAAGAGGGTCACAAGTCTATACGTTGTGAGCATGTGATTTATATTCTCACTGTGCTTTCTTGTGTTACTTATGTACTCAAGCGGGTGTTGAAATATACGATCAGAAAAAAAACGATATAAATGAGCCTGTGCAAAATACATAGGCTGATGGTGGCTACATAGTGGTATGTGGTTTGTTTAGCTGGTGTTACATATGACCTTTGGTACATCTACAAACATCTGTGTGTGTGCCTGTTTCCTGTCCTGCGTTCATTTTGATGGGTTTGGCCTCTTCTAACAGGACAATGCGCCACCACACACATCTACAGACGCCAAATTATGATTAGAGGAAGACTTGTGTGAGTCTGGGGTTTCACCGTTCACACCTAAAATCACCAAATCTCAGTGTCACATCTGGGATGCCACGTAAAGCACTGTAGAACACAGAAGTCCTCCATCTCAGAATACAACAGAATTGTGTTCATTTCCTACAGGGTGTTTTTGCAAGCTTGTGGAGTCCGTGCCCTTTAGGGGACCTAAAGAATATTAGATTAATGTACCAGTTTTTCTAGCACTTAAGTGTACATGACCCTGAGCTACAGCATCCACAAGCTACGTTTTCCTTTGCGGTCAGACACCTCGAGTAGCAGGATAATCGAAAATGTTGAACATTACACAACCCACCTGTTTAATCTAAAATAGATAATGTTTTTTTTTTAGCATTAGTGTGGAATGACCTAAAAGTCCATCATCAGATGAGCCTGCACAGCTGATGATAATTTTACACCCTCCTGCACCTCCTTGAACCACGAACTGCTGAAAATGCTCATTTCCTGTTTTTCCTTAGGCTAAATTGTGAGGTTTTTTTTTTAAAAAAAGGATAAATCGCAGGCAGAGGTAAAAAAAAAAAAAACAATACTGCACAAGCCTACTGTAAAAAAAGAAAAAAAAACTATGTAGTACCCCTACTAAAACAGAGGATGCAGATCTTTATCTTATCTGCCTTTGCTGCTTTATCTGTTGCAGATTGACAGGTTAAAATGTCAGACCTCGTGTGGACTGCACTGTTTTCCATTCAACAGTTCTGTAATGCTTTCCACTGATTCCATGATACACCTTGGCTTGGCTTGATGAGTGGAAAAACAATGGGTAATAGGTAATCTTACCTATTGTTGTATTCGATACCACCAATGATGTATCGTTCCCCACTGTTGCTGTCCTTGCCTACATGACATGTGACCCGAGCTGGGACATACAGGTGCATTTCAAAACAGGGTGGACCACTGATGCAGTCAAATTAGCCAAATTGTGCAGCAGGGCGGTGTGATTCGACAGCATGTGCACATCAGTACACATCAGGCAATTCTTCCTGTGACTGTAAATGCTCCAAAACAAACACTACAACATCACAGCTTGGACACACAATTGCTCGTCCCAGGCTACTGACTGACCGACCCCCTCACGACATCTGTATGTTAATTCCTCATTCCTTGTTTGTGAAATCTTCAGGAGCAGTTGATGATGCTAAAAAAGCGCAGCAGCTTCAGCCTGGCATGGCCCTCGCATTCCTGAGAACAGGGTGAGTTCCTGTACAACACGAACACTGTGTTCACGTCACAGCTGTTTGTTAAATACTTTCATTTTACATGTACCGTAGCTGATCAGCTAAAACAGCTCGGATCCATTGAGGCCTGGCCTCCACAAGGCCTGTGGTATCTGGCACTAAGACACTAGCAACAGATAGACTAGACTTTATTCATAACATGCATTACTTGAGCCTTGGACATGCACAAACTTGTCACTGGTTCACCGGTTGGCATTCCGTAGGTCATTTTTGGGAGGTAGCTACTAACTCCACGGTATACCAGGAACAATACCCCAGTAGACCTGCTGTTTCAGAGATGCTTTGAAATCCAGCCATCATAGTTTGGTTTGTTACGTTTGTAACAAGACAGTCGATATTACTCATATATAATATATTATATATAATAGTGATTTAGTGGTGTTTATGTTATGGCTGATTGGTGGAATTGTGATTCCATTTCCAGTACAGTAGCCTTCTTGTTGGCCTTATTTTGGTACAGTGCCTTTTCATGACGACATCTCGTATTTCTCGCTTTCAGAATCGCCGAATATCATCTCAACAACATCGGTGCTGCACACCAGGCCTTCACAGCTGGAAAAGAACTTGAAGGTGCGTCGGCAACCAAAAACATTGTCGTTAACACGAGTATCTAAAGTAAATTTCTTTTCCTTTCAAAGTATTTCGTATGTGTGTAATTGAGATCCCATTAAACTACACAATTACAGTATTATGTTCCTTGAGTGCGCTGAGAACAAAGATTGTGTAATAATTGTATGTCTGCGGTAGAGGTGTGGTCCGGACTGGTTTAAGTCCTGCTCTTGCAGGGATTATTTCTCCGGTGGAGACGCTGTGTTTTCAGGTTGGCTTTCTGTCTGCGAAACCAAACGAGATCAAGGTCAAATTTCTGATATAGTTATTATTCAGGTATATTTTAATGGAATTACAGGCATACGAATTACTAACAAGAAGGACTTATTGGTGAATGACGTGTTTTTGTTGGCACCAAGTTCTGCTTGTGTGTTGTTTTTGTTGTTGTTTTTCTTTGTCTTGAAATCAGTGTAGTGTAAAGAGTTTAGTGGGGTCTGTTCCCAAAAAATATCGAAACCTGCCAGTATATTTCCACCTTAATACTAATTCTATACTATTCTACACTTTAAATATACTTATAATTCTATACTATTAGTATTAGTAATTCTACTACTAATACTCTCTCTTTCCAAAAATATCAAACCTGCCATGTCCAGTACATTCCTGTGTTAATACTAATTCTATACTATAATTAGAATTCTATACTATTAGTATTAGTAATTCTAATAGTAATACTAGTTTTTTCTTCCTTTGTCTACATATCAGTGTATTGTAGAGAGTTTAGTGGGGTCTGTTGCCAAAAAATATGAAACCTGTCATGACCAGTACATTCCTGTGTTAATACTAATTCTGTATTATTCTATTATATTAAAAATAATTATAATACGAATGCATTTTCCTCCTAGTCAATATTTTGCAATGAGCTTAGTAGGTTCTTTTCCCAAAGACATCAAACCCGTCATGTCCAGTACATTACCATGTTAAGCTATGTGGCTTTTTTTTTAACTCATCGTTTGCATGAAAGTAAAGTAATGTAACTTAATTAGCATTACTTTACTTTTTACCTTTTTTTTTCTTCCGGTGTACACTTATGATTTATATTTTTCACAGGTGCTAATCAAGCCTTCCAAACATGGATCAACAATTGTGAAGTAAAAATGGCAAGTAAGTTTAAACTTATTAATTATTCAATTTCAGGCATTTTACAGACTCCATGGTTTTACCATGTAATAAATCTATAGACTCGTAATGATCAGTGGTGACGGCAGTAGCGCAGAACCTCCGGTACCTTTCACCCGAATGCCGAAGGATGCCGGTGGCTTTGCTGCTGCCGCGTTTGTTGTAAAAGGCCTCAGTGGTGGCTAGAAAAATCCCAGCCATCTTCCTAGCTGTAGATCCTAGATCCTGGGACTGCAGTTCTTACCTAGGGCAGTTAGACCGCTAATCAGGACGCTCTCTATTGCCCCTCGTAATCTTTGCTGAAAGGGCTTTTGTTGCCATTTGTATGCCTGGATTTGTCTCCAGCACTGCATGTTCTCCTGTTCTGCATGCTTTGTGCATGCTGAGATACATTTCTCCTCACCACAGTGTAAACATTGATGAGTTACTTATATCTCGTATATATGGCCATTTTCCTCAGACCTTTCTTATCAATAAGACATTTCTGCCCCTGTGTTTCCTCCTGCACTGTTCTGTTGTCACTGGAATTCAGAGTGGATCAGCAGTCCCTTCCGGTACCTACAACCATCCCGCAAAGTCTTTTTGTTTTTAATTGTGTGGTATTTTCACTGCGAATTTGCCCTTTGTGACTTTCTTGCGTTTGATAACATGGAGCAGAGGTTTCCAACCACCATGCCTTACATTGCCACTGGGCCGTGGCTCATTTATTCGCCTGCAGCAGTTTATTTTTTTTTCCCCCTCTCCCTTCCAGTAATCCTCATGAGGCCGTGAGGGCATTAGGCCTCCTGATGATTGAATGCGAGGCAGCGAAATAAAAAGAAGCAACGGTTTGAAGAAAAGACCTCTGGACAAATTAGACACATGCTGACATGTGCATCTTAAAACTCTAGCTTTCTTTCCATGTCATACATTCATTAGCTGCATGCGTTCTAGCGGAGCATCGTAGCGCACAGAACATCAGTCGGGGCGGCGTGTGATGTTTGTGATGTGAGGGTAAAGATATTGGAGCCGAGATCACGATTTCGGAGGAGGAATGAACACATGCACACACACACACACACACATACACACTCCTACAATCTTTTAAACACAAAAAGGAATAGCTTATCGAAAACTGTACGAACAAAACTACACAAATAATCTGTCTGATTCTAACTAAATACAGTTGTAAATTTAGTATGAGGAAGTGGCACGTGTGTGTCCTACAGATCACCCGATTGAACGCAGATTGGGTGAGTCAAAAATGATCCGCACTCTGGCTGTAGAATTTCTTTTAATCAATTTTGAACAGAAGGGGAAAAAACATACATTTTTAACATAATCTGCTTTTCAATACACTTCATTCGTATGTGGACAAGCTTTCGTAGTCCCTCGTTTAAGATTTTAGGCTGAGCTGCGAGTCACTAATGCACCTCTGTCTTCACCATTTTACCACACTTCAATCTTTGTCCATTTAGGGCTTCTTTTAGGGGAAAAAATCTGTTGTTCTAACCAAAAAATGGTCCAAGGAAGGACGACTGGTGAACCAGCCAATTGGTCTGGTCTGGTCCACAGAACAACCACAGAAGGATAAAATTTTTTGGTTGGATATATCACAGATACCACATCACAGGTTTTGAGGAGTCTATGCCTCGATAGATTAGAGCTGTTTAGGCAGAATGCAGATCGGTGTATACTAGCGATGCCGTACAGCTGCTCATGCATTAAATTCTTATCTGTATACTCAAATATATATATAAAAAGACTTGATAACTCGCCTGGAAACCGAATAAAAGATGTTCTGATTCCGTGAATTGTCCTTCATCTGCAGTGCAGCGTGTTTTGTTCACATAACCTACTCATGATAATTAACTACAATTATCGTTCTTTTTTTTTTTTTATCCACAGCGATCCAAAGTACTTGACCCTGATATTCAGATATTTTTAAAGCCTCATAGATCTCCGAGAGCCGGATTGAACGCAGCTGGCGAACGTGCTGGCAGAATAAATATTAGTATGGATTCGGTGGCTGCTGCATCGTAATGACCCGTAGTTAAACGTGCGTGTCAAAAGTGAGTGTATTGACCCAAAGATCTCCATTAGCAGCTCGCTCACTCACTCGCTCGCACAATATTTCAAACAGGGTCTATTCTTAGACCCAGCATGCTGAAACGAATGCCTGAGGGCAACAAATAACTGTTAATGCACTGATGTACATGATAAACAACCCTGTTGAACTTGCCACCAGCAGACGCTCGTGTGTGTGTTTAGAATAACAGTGTGCGGCGCACGCTGGGAGCAGCACGCCTGTTTTTTTTGTTTTTTTTCCTTTAAAAAGCAGCATCGTTCTTTGGCTCTTTCAGACAATTTAAGAATCAAGCAGCACGCCGTCCTTTGGCTGTCACTGTCGCTTCACATGCAAACTCGTCATAAGTCGTGTTTCCGAGGGTTGAATTAGAAACCGAGACAAAAATGATTTGTGTCTTTCAGCACTTTATCCTTTGCTGTCGGTTTTTTATGGCGACGAGCGTCTAGACTGATCAAGGCTGCCTTCGTCCCTTCTGTATTGAAATGATGCTTTATTGGAGAGTGGTACACAGTCCTTTTATGTTGTAAGGGACATTTACCATCTGTCTGCTCTTCAGCTTTCTTTTTTGTCTTTTAAATTTCCTCTGGCAGCCACTGGCTCTTCCTTATAGAACGAAAAAAGAGAAAACAACTAGAAAACTAGAT
>JAOVVF010000027.1:5586325-5603544 GCA_028565595.1 Duopalatinus emarginatus
CCCCCTTCTTTTGAAATGTGACCTCGTTTTAAGTGCCATTAATGTGCCGTCAGATGCTTGCGAGCTCCGTCTCGTACTGTTTATGAAAATATTCAATAATTTATGAGACATAACAGCTTAATAGTGGGGGGAAAAAGACCTCTTAGGCTCACATTTGCGCTGCCGCAAAATGCGCTCGGAATGGTAAACAGCTCTCGACTATAGAATTATATCCAGTGAAGTAATATTTTGTCTAGGGTTTGGTATAAGAGCGTGGTTATGGTTTAAAAAATGGGGGATGTGAACTGTGTGGGCTAACTAGACCTCATTTATCTAAGAGTGTCCAATTTTTACATCTGTCTAGGCTTCAGATGTACCGTATTTAATCACGAAAAACCGATATGTCCCCTCCTCGACTAGCCTGCGGAAATCTTTTGTAGCCAGTGAACACCAGACTTCCTGTATGACGGTTCACAATTCTTTTGTATTCCGAGGATTTCTGTGTTCCACAGCGCATCGCATTGCGTCCCAGATGTGTTCGTTATCGCCGAGGTCTGGCGACTTGTGTGAGTTTGGGGTTTAGCCATGCACACCCGAGTGTTACTCTAACCATAATTTGCCGTCTCTGGTCGTGTCTGGTGGCGCTTTGTCCCTGTTAGCAGAGGCCGAACCTATCAGAACGAACGCAGGACATGAACAGGTGTAACTCAGTAGTGTTCATCTGTCGGAGACGTCTGTAGACGTATCAGGGGGTCACATGGAATGCCAGCTAAACAAACCCTATACCATTATGAAGCCATTTTCAATCTGTACCAATTTTTTTTGTACAGCCTGATTTCTGGCTCTGACAGTTTGTCTAATTGATTCTTTGTCCTTTCTGCTTTTTCTTCCCAACAGCACAAGACCACAATGAAACCTCCAATCTGGTAGGAATGCTTTTAAGCTGTCATGTGATTACTACTACCATTAACGTTGCATTAGAGTCAAATTAATTAACCCTAGCACAGGGATTGTAGACGTCTCGGTCATGATGTCGGCTTGTGTTTACTTACATGCTGCTCAGTTGATAGGAGAAAGATTTTTTTTTTTGTTAAATGTAATCATTTGAATAGCAAATGAGTGTCGTTGGAGCTCTCCGTGCACTCCGAGATAGCCGTGAGACATTTTTTTTTCTTAGGGAAATTGTCCGTGTGTTGCTTTTGGATATTGTTTTTCCCCCAGGGGGCACTGTTGCTCACTTTAAATGAATCCGCTCCACAAGACCTTAGATACAGCAGGTTATAAATGTCGTAGCTATTTCCTGGTGTATTTTTATTGATCTGACTTTTTTCTCTCTCATTCTTTTGGATTCATGTGGAATGCAAAACACACACACACGTCTCAACATCATCAACCAGTCTGCAGCTCCTGTCAAGTAAGTACCAGAGATTTTTTTTTTCCGATGCCTTGTAATACCACATACTGCTCTGTAACACCTTGAAACACAGTCCCAGTGTCCAGTGAATATTTGTGTGCCAGCTTTGAAGCAAGTCTCGTTTTCGATCATTTGGCCATCAAAGCGCTACGAAGACATCACATCCGGTTTCTCAATTTTCCCCTTTTGTCCTAACAGACACGACTGGTACCAGACAGAATCTCAAGTTACTGTCACACTAATGGTGAAAAATGTCAAGAAGGAGGATGTTAGCGTCTCATTTCAGGAAAAGGAGGTAACTACCAGCGCTTTCATACTTTGCTTTAACAAAGAGACATTATTTCTCAACATAATCGCCCTGCTTTTCAATACGCTCTGTCAACAAGCTTTCATATTCCCTCATTAGAGATGTTTAATTCTGAGCTGCAAGCCACTAATGCACCACCGCCTCACCACCGTCACTCTTCGTCCTCTTAAGGCTTCTTTCAGGGCAGCAAACAAGTGATAGTCTGATGGGGCAGGATCAGGACTATAGTGAGGCTGCTTTAACATCTTAAAAAGAATTTTTTTGAGCTTGTATATGACAGTGTAGTCTAGGGGTGCTTAAAAAAATAAGTGATTCTTAGTCCTGGTGATTCTCAATCGAATAAAAAAAATCTAAAAAAGTTTTATTTTTTGTCGCTCCTACTCCCGAGCGTACTGCATATCACATTATGTGTCCACTTGACCACTGCAGAAGAGGGCTGTCTAGGCCACCGTACAGCAATGCTAGTTAGCCAGCTCCCTTGCTAGCGGACTCCAAGCAAAATTATACAAAATATAAACAGTAATGCACATGACTTTAAAGTTTGTATTTTATTCACAGTTAAAGGTTAATGCACTTAACCTTTTTTATTTCAGAAAAAGCTTTTTTTTTTATCTAAGCAAAAAGATAAAAAGTTTTTTTTTTATCTAAAAAAAGCCAGACAGCTAAGCGAACCTAATATTGGTCATTTATGTTGCTGAATTTTATCACAGTCCTATTTATGGTATAAATATAAAATGATACAGAAAGATTTGATACAGTAAGGAACCTAAAAGTATTGTTTTAAATAAATGTTTTATTTGTTTACATTGTCGTTTCATCTTGTCAATCACATTATATAAACAAAATTTTAAGACCATGTGAATAGAAAAATCGTTCCTGAATCGAATCGTGACCCCAAAAAATCGGAATCAAATCGAATCGCCAGACACTGAGAGATTCACAGCTCTAGTACGGTCAGTGGTGTGCAGACTTCTATACAACAATACAGCGCATTTACATAGCAGTCCTCTGGGTTTTGTTTGAATTTTAGGCATCAGCTCTTCACTGAGCATCTCACTGTAACGAGCACCTTCGACTGCTGAACCTGTTTCCCCTGCATGTGCTCTTCTTTTCGTAGGGCAGCTATTTTGTTCTTGCACCACAGTCACAAGTGAACTGATGTAACACGTTTACACCTGCACAGCAGTGACTGGGGTGACCGAGACCTAGTACGGAAAGTGTCGATAAGTCAGTGTGGAAATTTTTTGACTTGCCCTCAGAAAAGTTCTGGTAGTAAATGATAATAATAATAATAATGTTTCAGAATCACTGTTCATCTTTTCCAGGTGTTTACCCCCTTATCATGCCACTACTTTCGTGTCTGACGAGCAGAGATTTCACCGTGATTGAATCACTTTTTTTTTTTTTTTTTTTTTTTTTTTAATAAGCACAGCTGTTGAGAAAGTTGAACAGGCGTCTCGTTGTTGCTAACACGCCACCTCGCATAGCGATAAACAACTGCTCATGATGTCCTTTTACAGAGGGTTCAGATTAAAGCAAAGAGACGGGTGGATTTTTTTTTTTTTTTTTAATACAATCCCCCTCCCCTCTCTCTGTCTCTTTCTTTCTGTCTCTCTCTCTCTCCATTTATCTTATCCCTTTCTCCCTAATAAAAGAGAAAAATCAAAGTTTCATCCACGGTTTTGATGTGGATCCTATAAATTAATTACAGATAATGTGAGTATAGTGTAATAATTTGGTTGCAAACGAGTTGGAGACGAGATAAAATATGGATGCGGTGCTATCAGGGGAACCTGACTGCGGGCTGTTTTCACGGCTCCCGCCGGGATGTAGCAGCAGCAGTCTGCGCGGCATTAATGAGGAGGCCTCGCCAGCTCAAAGCATCATCCTCTAAAGCACCCAATCTCCGTATATGTGAGGGGAGCGGAGGATTAGGAGCGAAATAGAGTAGAGGAGAGAGGCGTGCTCGGGAGACTTGGAGTCGAAGCGAGCCTCAAAGCTGAGCCTTAGGAGAAATTTGAGAGTTTTAGAGTTCCCTCGCTTACCTGCATTCTTTAAAATGCGCGATAGACTCCTGGGCATCAAACACACCCCCTGGTTTCTCCTTCACCACACCTGCAGCGATGCGTCAGTAGAAGAAATCTGGCTGATCTACACCTTTTTTTTTCAGCTTTGTAATGTTATCGACAGCAGCGTCTCTGGTCAGAAAGACTATAGCCTTCAGCTCTCAGTTAGAATCACTAAGCCAAATAAACCACTCACTGACCACTTGTACTTGTACACAAAGAGGTATTTGACATCCGCATTTAATCTATCACACACTAGGGGGCAGTGAACAATTCCCAGAGCAGTGGGCGGCCCTAAACATGGCGCCGGGGAGCATTTTGGGGGTGCAAGGCTGGTTCCTGAACCAAAAGCCCACGGCTGCCCCACACCAGCCAAATAAAAGTATTTTAACAGTACACATTTTGACCAGCTTGTACTCAAAGAGGGTTTTTTTCTTTCGCCCTTCACAGTTGAAAGCAGTGGTGAAACTTCCATCTGGTGAGGATTACTGCCTCCATATCAACCTTCTGCACCCTGTGGTTCCTGAGCAGAGCACGTACAAGATCCTCTCCACCAAGGTACATCGTAAACCTTATATACACATCATACATGCAGATTATAAAATTATTCATTCAGGTAGCCCTAGAGGTCCATGTTATTCTTCTAAAGTTTATATAGTGCAGAGGTGGGTAATAACGCAGTACATTTACTTAAGTAACTTTTTGGCTTAATTGTACTTGTAAGAGTAGTTTTATTGCAGCACACTTTTTACTTTTACTTTATTACATTGAGCTACATTCTGCTTGCTAGTTATTTTTAGCGATCCGTCCAATGCACTCTTCGCAATCTCTTTGTTTTGTTTTGTTTTGTCGAGACTTCTGACAGAGGCTCTGTCACATGACTGTGACTTACCAATTAAACATAGCCACTACCGACGTTCGACTCCACTTTCCCAAACAAACAGCCAAGCCATCACAACTGCACACAAAATCCCTGCAGAAAAGAGCACATAAAACCACAGTGTGTGTTTCACAAAAACCCGTAGAGAATTTATTTTATGTTACATTGTAAAGATTTAATTTATTATTGTTTTATTTGTTTCAGAAATATTCTCCAGCTCTGAACTTGTTCACTGCTGTTTTATAGTCTTGTGCATTCAGGTGTAAAATTTTGACGTCCTGATTATTAAACAAACAGGTCACTCAGCTGTTATTCAGTATTTAGTTTTTTCGCTTAGTACTTTTTACTATTACTCAAGTAATTCATTGGGTGACGACTTTTCACTTTTACTTTAGTTATATTATTCTAAAGTAACAGTACTCTTACTTGAGAACAATTTTTGGCTCCTCTACACACCTCTGATGAAGTTTTATACTGGGAGTTAAATAATGAAATTTTGAGATCTGGACTTGACACCATGTTTGTATTGTTAATTAATTTGTAAAAAAAATGTCAATATTATTATTATTCTTATTCTTGTTTAATCTTATTAGTTAGCTTCAAATCAATGTGGCTTATTTTAATTTGTGGAAATGCAAATCGTTCTACAAGACCAGTATGTATGGTCTTGAGTGTCTGCTTTCCACTTAGTTTAAAGTTTAGCAGATAAAGAGATGTGCTGTAGCTTGAATGTCTATCATTCATTAACATGGCTAAAAAGCGACTAGTCCAGTGTTAGCTGTTGACCGAACCCTGGGTTACTTGTGCACTGATCACACGCAGCTAATTTGGCAGGTAGCCGCTAGCAGAAAGACTTGTAAAGCCTGTACACCTTTACAAAGTCACACTTTCAGATACTTGGACAATATTGTTCTTTGGAGAAACTTTGGAGGATGCAAAGTTTCTTGCAGAATCAGCTCAGTAGGGGACTGCTGCAGTGCTTTCCATGTGGTATCCATATTTTGGGTCAGGTATGTGTGGTGTCATTTCTCCTGAGCTTGCAGAGAGCTTGGCATTTTCAGAAGCTGAACATGTGCAGTGTCACTTGTCCTGACATTACTGTCCTGAAATTCCGAACGCTACCATGTGACATCACTGGTGGACAACAGTAAAAAACTCCACAGTAAAACGCCATTATGACCGACTTGGACTGGGAATTTCCTAGTACTAGATCTTCAGGTTCTAATGATATTTCTGAATTTGATGAAGAGGATGAATCTGTGGGGTGAAACTGAATAACAGAAAGAAAATTAAACACCCCCTTTTTGTCATTTTGCGTTACCGTAAGTGCATCTCCTGGTGGTGTTGTCCACCACTTGCGTCACGCGCGACGCCTACGGTAGTTTCCAAACAGCGTGGGCGGGGCTTAACAACAGCCTTTTAAGCCTTATTTCTTCAAATAAATTACAAATAATAAAACGTTTTCTGACTGTCGATTGTCACAAGTTAGGAACTTAAAGACTCAGCAGAAGCTAATACGAAAGTGTCAAAAACATAAAAGCCGAGGAATTTAAGGTCCAACTCATGCATCCAACTCATTAATACAGCACTTACATTTAGCTAGGCCTGTCCCTGGTCTGTTAAAGTATAATTCAATCATTTTGTACTAAAACAATATTCAAATGTATGTGATTATAAACCGTTTACTCAAGCACACAGCTGTAGCATTAGCATGTTGCGGATGTACTGATGAAGTCCAGGGCACAGAAACGAACACAGGACACGTGCTAATAGCTGGTTATAATTTCAGTCGCATCATCTTGGCTAGGATCGGCATGCTAATGTGATCGGGGTCACCTAGTGATCAGGTACACACTCATTAACCAACAGTGAGAATGCTAACTGATTACATGTCCCAGTGATGGAGAGATTATAGGATTACAGATTCTGGTTGGTTTTTTTTTATTTAGCAGGTTGGTTCAAACATAGTCCTGTTGACTTTCACACAACAAACCTTTTACATTTGAATATATTTAAAGCTCGGATTTTAATGGTGTGACGCACATCCATGCTGTAACTACAGCTCATACTTCCAAATCCAGTGTACACACGGTGAACAATTTGATTCATGACACAGTTTGACTCGGTTTACAATATGATTCATAGCGATTCTTTTCGATTTTTTGAAATGTCTGGACGTTCACCTATTTCAAAAATCAAAATGTTTGTTTTGAAAGCTATTAAATAGCTCTTTTTAAGTGTTATAACGTGGTCATGTGACCGGTTAAGTCATACTCTGTGTTGTATTGGTCGTTCTTTCCGAGGCCACATTGTTTCAGCAGTATAGACGATTCCTGGTAATGCCGCAGTCTCTACAAACAAATGTGATCAGGTGACCAGCATGCTTTACATAGTTTACCTCTGTGGGTTGGACACATCAGGACCTCTAGTGTTCAGGGGCGGAAACTGCATTCGAAGTATAATTTCAATAATACTGATTACCACATGCTAACACAATGCAAATGGTTTCTTTTTTGGATTTTTTTTTTGCCTCATGTCATGTATCATTACACCCCTATGGCAGAATGATTTTTGGTAGACAGATTAATTAGCATCCGCTGCGGTAGACTGGCGACCTGTCCAGGCTGATTCCCTGTCTTCCGCCCAGTGAGCACTGGGATAAGCTCCAGCACACCTCATGACCCAGTAATAGATTAAGCAGCTTAGATAATGAGTGAGTGAGTCAGCGAGCGAGCGAGCAAGCGAGAGAGCAGTCAATTAGCACGCATGGATGACTATTTTTCTACATCAATAAATTGTAGGTATGTGACTGACACGACTTAGCCGTTATATAACTCTCCTTCATGCTACATTTGGTCAATATATTAATTAAAAAAAAAAAAAAAAAAAAAGGCGCAACATGGCTAATATCCTACACTGGGTAATGGCCTGCTGAGGTGCTTTGGGTTTCCTAGTCGGAGGTCGTAAATTACGAGTTGCATGCAAAAGCATTTCTCCCATTTCCCTTAAAACACAAAACTAGCAAACACACTCCCTATATGGAATTGCTTTATGTCAACTACAAGCTTTTAGCTTAGCCAATGTCTGTGCAACCAAAACACGGGAGTCTTTGGGAGCTTTAACTTGCCTGGTGGTCTAGTTAATTATTTTATGATTTATCCACTGCCGTAGCTTATTTATTGTATAATGTGCTTCTCGTCATTAAAAAACCATCATTGATGGATAACGTAGCAGATTCGGGGCTATAAATGTCAGACTCGTGTGTGTTCGGTTGCCTGTGTAAACCAGTTTAATAGGTTTTTTAGCTTGATTTATGACGGGCGATTGCTGTAAAAGGATTCCCGATTGGTCAGTGTTTAAAGAGCCGTGTCGGTAGCATTCGCGGTAACTGCGTGCGCTAACCTTTAACAACAAAAAACAAACACTGGGCGTGAAATAGACACTTGGCCTGCAGTGTACACTTCTATATCCGGACCGGTATTTTTAGAACACACCAAAATAAAACGTATAAAAATGGGTCTTAACATAGACACTTGTGCTCAAATATGTGCATAAAGCTTGCAGTACTACTACTAAGTTATCCATCGACTGATACTTGCTGTCCTTAGTTCAGGATTGGTATGAAACAGGCAGCCGTTTTTTGTTGTTGTTGTTGACCAGCTGTCGAATTTCTGGCCTTTGTAGAACAAACACGTTGCGAAGCCTGCTAAAGGGCAAGTAAATAATTGTTTTGGAGGAAAAGCGCACCCACACATGCTTGTTAAATATCCGTCTCTGGGAAATGTCCCACCAGATTCACCTCACTTCCACCCTGAACCTTGTGCCATGGCAACGGTGGAAAGCAGCACATACCAGGGGTTCCTGTATAGGCTAGTGTAACAAGGGTCCTGTTTAAACGTGACGACGAAGAGAGAGAGGCACAAACCTCCTCTCTCACTCCTCTCTCTCTCTCTCTCTCTCTCACTCACTCTTGCTGTCTCTCACACACACACACACACACACACACACACACACACACACACACTGGACGCCGGACCTGAAGCTTCACAAAGCCCCACTTGTCCACGGGTCTGCTGGGCCCCTCTGGAGCACCTGGTTTTAGCAAACACGCCGGCGCGGTGCATGGCTCAGCGCTAACCCGCGATCATCAAACACGGCTCACACTGTGCATCCAAATCTTCTTTCTGCCTTCATTGTAATGCAGTTTCACCAAAGCAACTGCTCAAACTGTTCATTTTCATACTAAATCACGAACAAGCAGCAGTCTTTAATCCTGAAAAGTCCCACGTCTCTGTGTACTCACAATTCAGCAGAGCTTGTGACCTTGAAATGTCCTTAATACCTCATACTGTTTTTTTCGTTCCCTTCGTTCGCACACCAGCCGAGCCCACAGACCAGACCGATCGACAGTCTAGCAGTTGTCAGACCTCTAGGTGACTGACCCCACACATCATTATTTTTAAAAGTCTGGTTGCTCATTGATGCAGCAAACGCAAATTAATTAGCTCGACTTGGGAAAGCTTCTCGTCTGAGCAACGCTGCCTGATTAAAAAATTTACAAAACGTTTACATGGAAAAGATTTGTCGTCATTTTAAGGGTAAAATGTTTATCTAACGCATTCATAGAAATATATTCTCAGGGTTGTACCACGTGCTCTTGAATATCCCAGAAGCCATAAATATAAATGGCTCAGTAAGCTGCTCCAGAGTGCCAGACTTTTGTAAAGATCAAGATTTTGTTGGCAGTGAACAGTAAATTATGTGCATTGTGTGTATCAGCTGTGTAATTAGTCCCTGATATAAGTCAGTGGTTCTCTAGGGCTCAGGAACTTGGAGATAGATGGAAGCCCTAGGCTCTTAAAGCAAAACCTTTTTTTTTTTTTTAATAAAGCGCCCTGGGTTTGGTTTTCACTTTCAGTCGAACATGGTCTCAAATGAAATGTCAACATGGAATTCTGAGTTGGCAAATAGGATTTTTTTTCCCCCTCTGAAAAACCGAGGGCCCGAGGCGTCTGAACTAGGAGGTGAATTAGAATGTCAAAAGTTGGACTTTTGTACTTAATCTTGTTAATGCAAGCATGCTTGCAAGTTTGTGCATGACATTTTTCATGGTTTTTTTTCATGGGACTTCTTTTTGTTGTTGTTGTTTCCTTATAAAACTGCGTAAACAAATCAGCCTGTTCGAATCCCTTCTCATGAAAACTATAATTCGGTGCTATTTTCTTCTCCGACATTAAAGACGTTTCACTCACTTGACTGTCTTAACCTCTCAGACGAGTCCATTTCCTCAGTGAAATAGGCTGACCTTGCTTTCAATGCCGGGATGACGAGGAACCAATTACCAGCTGCTTTAATGGACACACTGGATGGATGAGAAAGGAATAGAAAGGCAAAGGGCGCGATCTGTTGCGAATCATTTCCCCTCGCAAACAAATAATCAGATCCGGCCCCCCTTTTAATTTCCGCACACGTCTCTGTTGGTTTATTTATCTCTTTATAATGAGACGTCTTCTAATCCACAGCCAGACATCAACGTCTTTTGCACATCGACACTTTCTACCCCCTGCCGACCTACCAAACCCGCCCACCCCCTCCCCATCCACCGCCGCCTCCTTTTTTTGGGTATTTTTGGGCGGCGTGAGTTAAAGAAGCTCAGGATATGTGACATGCCAAGGATGGCCGCCGGCTGCTCTAATGGCTATGACGATGACAGGCAGGCAGTTTTTAGGTACCATGGTGGGATTTTATTTTATTATTTTTTTTTCCCCTGCCACCCCTCAGGGTCCTAATGGCACTGTCAGGCAGCTTCGCTGATGCCCGTCAGATTTCCTAGCAGTTGTGCTGTGCCTGTCACCTCCCCTTGCACCCAGCCCCAACAGATATGGAAAGCAGATTAATGTTGCATAGCCCAAAAAGAGAGCGCGAATGGGGGAGAAAAAAGAAAAGTGCCAGTCCTCACAAGTCATCATCCATGGCAGTTCTGGTAACTGCTCAAAGCTGCAAAAAGCAGGAAAGGTGTAAAAATGTTCACCTGCCGTTCAAAGGGCAACTACCCCAACCCTCTGCCTTTTCTTCCGTTTCTCTGTTTCACCCAAGATCCATCTTTTTGTGTATTCTTTATTTCAGCTCCATCCTTTCACACATTCGCACTTGACTATTTCACCATGCCAGAGGTTTTAATTTACAGCTTGATTGCCTCCACCTAAATCACTATTTAAGGCACTCTCATGCTTTAGCTGCACCATCGGAACCGATTTTAATTTAGTTCCCCTTTCCCCCCCCTCCCGTTCCCGGTCTTAAAGGATGCTTGCTGATAATGAAGCTCTGTTATAAGTGAATATATTGACCGAGCAGTTTCAACTAGAATGCCGCGTACAATAAAATGAGTGCATATAAGAGGTTTAAGCCATTTTAAGAGCATCTACCATACCCTAGCATGCCTATATTCAATTTCCGACTGTCTGCACAAGGCGTCTTGCTAACGAAGAGGTATATTTCTCTCTGCTGGTCGTGGTGTACGTCTTCGTTCTGGGAAATGTGCTCCTATCAGAATTGCTCTGGAGGTTTTTCAGGTGTCCCGATCATTTTGCAAAAACAAGTCAGCGTGACTGGTTTTGACTATAGTTTATTGTCTTTTTTTTTGCTCCACCTTCCTCAGGTTGAGATAAAAATGAAGAAGACAGAAGCCATCCGGTGGGAGAAGCTGGAAGGCGAAGGCATCCTTCCCAACCTGAAGCACTTTTCTCCTTCTTCGAGTCAGTATCAAGAAGCACATATCTCCTCTTCAGAAATAAAGTCAGCCTGACAATTCCCCCGCTCTCAATTGTATGCTTCTCTCTGTTATTCCCGTTCTCATTTCAGACCAATACCCATCATCCTCCCACTACACCCGCAACTGGGACAAGTTGGTGGGTGATATTAAGGAGGAAGAGAAGAATGAGAAACTGGAGGGCGATGCAGCACTGAATAAGCTGTTCCAGCAGATCTACACCGATGGCTCAGACGATGTCAGGAGGGCCATGAACAAGTCCTTTGTAAGTAACGGCTCGGCATACAGGCACCCATGTAAATTTATTAGATCGAAGGTAATAGAAAAAACACACCTCACAAACTATCCCCAATCTGCAGGATCTTAAGATTTAAGAGTTCTGGTAAAGAGAAATCTAATTAAGGAGGGTAATTTTTAATAGTTGGAGTATTTTAGTTCAAAAGTATGGATGTTAATTTTGAGCAAGGTGGTGGTGGTGCTGGTGGTGCTGGTGGTGTTGGTGGTGGCAAAGAAAAATGGTAACACTTCATATTTTTAATTCATAATGAACTAATGATGTACTTACATCTGTAAATCATGAGTTAGTTCATTAGGATATATGTTGATACCCCATGACGAGGACTCAAGGGGCCAGGACAGCTGATGTCCTGATGATTTTTTTTAAATTATTATTTTATTTTAACTTGACACATTTTTCTTTTACTGTTAATAACAGGGGTGCTGAAAAAATGTATTCTTTAAAGAATATCGATTCCCAGTCCTGGCAATTCTGAATCGATTCAAAATGCCCCAAAATCAATTTTATAATACGTTTAAGTTTTATTTTTGCTGCTCCTACTCCCGAGCGTACCGCATTACATAATGCAATATCGCATTGCGTGTCCACCTGGCCACCGTAGAAGAAGGCCGTCTAGGCCACCGTACAGCAAGCTAGTTAGCGAGTTAGCGAATGCAGCAAATTTGAATCTTTACAGAGTCAAAAGGCAGCATTGCAATTAATATATATCTATATATAAAATGAAGAAAATGATGAAGAACCCTTCAGTTCATGAGTAGAAAATCATAAGGTCAAAGTTTATAGACGTTTTATGATTATTGTTGGATGTACGCAAATGATGTATAGTAACTGAATTCCTGATCTGTTTATCATTTGTTCAATTGTATCAATAGTTGTATCAATTCTAATAATAAATAATGATTAGTTTGTTATGAATTTAAAAACTTGTAAATGTTTTATAAACAAGTTTATAAACAAATGTGTTACTGGAAAAACTCCAGGAGGAGAACCTTTGAGAGGAACCAGACTCACAGGGGAACCCATCCTCATTTGGGTGACACGGATAGTGCAACTGAAAATAGTCTCCTTCTCTACAGACACTACGTGCTCTATAACAGCAGCGTACACACTATACATCCGCTCTACCTTTACGTTACTTCACACAGGACTTCCTGTTGGCTAGGGTCATACCCCACAGGCATCGTTCCCCAGTTCCATTTAATGTCTAACTTTAGTGATACTATATCAACAGCCTGTGTCTCTCTTCATACCACACCTACACTGTTGTATAGCCAAGAAATTCATTAACGTTAAAATCTTTTATCAGCTTTTTACTATTCCGCTAGCATGAAGTCCATTTAGACAAAATTATACAAAACATAAATGACTTTAAAGTCTGTGTTTTATTTTCAGTTTAAGGTTAATGTACTGTAGTAAACTAAAGTCTATGTTTACTTTTCTATAGATATTTTTTGAGCTTTGTTATTTTTTTTTATTTAAGAAAAAGCCAGACAGCTAAGCTAACCTAATACTGGTCATTTAAGTCACAGAATTTTATGCACAATCCTATTTTTGGTATAAATATAAAACGATGCAAAAACATTTGATACAGTAAAGAACCTAAAAGTATAGTTTTAAATAAATGTTTTATTTGTTTACATTGTCGTTTCATCTTTTCATCTTGTCAACCACATAATTTAAACAAAATTTATAGACCATTTGTATAGAAAAATTGTTCCCGAGTCGAAAATCGAATCGTGACCCCAAATATCGGAATCAAATGTAATCGCCAGAGATTCGCACCCCTAGTACTTAACTACGACTTACTAGTTTTATAGAAGTAGAGTTTTGAGACTGAAGCCTTTCATTGTTTTGTGTTTATTCTTCAAAAATATTATCATGTTTCATAGTAAAATGTGTCGAGCTGAGGGCGAAAATATAAATATTTAATGAAGATTAATATCATGAGCACGTTTGTGATCTCTGTGGAAACGTTTCTAAGCCTCATCGGGGAAAATGTAAATTTATATATGATTTAATTTGATCACTTCTTTTATTTGATTAAACATGCAGATGATTTGTCTTCAGAAGATTATACTTTCCTTTACACAGATTCGACTTGTTTCTCGTGACAGTTGACATGCTCTCAGTTTCAGGTGGCTTATTTCATAATGTCGTTTGCTGAGAGTTCAATCACCCCTTAAATCTCTACACAGATGGAGTCAGGTGGCACGGTACTCAGTACTAACTGGACAGACGTGGGCAAACGGAAAGTAGATGTGAATCCTCCTGACGACATGGAATGGAAGCAGTATTGAAGGAACGTGACATGATGAAATCAACAGACATACAGCTCCATTATCACCTCACAGCCCTGGCCTTCTCTTCATTATGTTCACATTATGTCCTGTTCACATTTGGCCTTCAGACCTAATTGCATAATCACAAGCTGGGACTAACAGTTGCGGTGAGCACGTGTTTATCGCTAATTATTCACCGGCGACACTGAAGATCTCTAGGATGAAACCACCCCCTGATGTTTTAGACATGTACTTCACCTGCAGTTCTTTTATTTTTAGTGGTCTGTGGTGTGGAGGCCAGTCGTCTCGAATATCTCATCTTTGACATAATTCAACTTTCTTAAGTGTCACTCGTCACCATGCATCGATATATATGAGCCGTTTTTACAATGTATTTGCCTTGAACGTTATTAAAACACATTGTAAATAAATTTTTCTCTCAGCCTGGAAATGAAAGTGCTAATTTTTCCGTAATCAGTCTGGCTTATTAAGCCTCACAGTGATAGATTTGTCTTCTGTCACACTTTGAATATATGATGCAAAGCTTTCATAGAGGTCATGAATAGTGTTTGCTTCATGAAGCATGAGCAATGAAATATTCAGCTCTAAAATGAAATCTCTGTCCTGTATAGTTATATTCTGTAAATATTTTATATGAATCATCCAAACAAAAACAACGTTACCAGTAAAACCCCTCTTCAGTGGCAGGTCACGCGATTCGTCCCAGAAGCTAATCAAACAGGAAAGATTGTTTGTTCATTTTCGCCCTGTTAAGCTTCTCTACTCGGACATAAAAAGGAACTCGACCGTTTGCGTTAAGGGTATGATCTCAAACCATGAAAGCGCTAAGCAATAAAAACCCCTGCCTTGTTTATTATTCCCTCAATTTTTGGCCTTCACCGCTGAACAAAACGGTCTTTGAAGCAGACACAATGTCTAACATGTATATTTTCAATGTAGAAAAAGACCTTTATTACACTTTGGCTTTATATTGAAAAGGCACTGTGAAAGCAGCGGCACTTGTCTAAAGTCAACATAAAAAGGCCAGAAGTTGTTTTACGCGTCATCAAAAGCAATATCCAGGGACACAAAAATGTAAAGCTAGCAAGTATATCTTAAATATCACATACGCATTTATACTTTGTTGCCATTCAAAGACATGTCTGCTGCTCTCTAAAGCACATTATTACATATATTTACATGAAAAGAAAAATTAATATTTTAGTTCATGTCTTATGTATTGTGGACATAAAACACTTTCATTACTTATTAGCTTGATAGCACCAGTTAAAAAAAAGTACAGTTGGACAGAGTATGACTTGGCTGCTTAGGAAAACTTTATAAAATTTTCTTTCTCCATAACTAGTAAATCTTCTAATGTACCAAATGTGTTCCAGCACTCCTCTTCCTCAGCGATGCCGATTCAATAACAGACCTCATACTGAATACAGCCAGAATACATATTCTAATACCCCAACTCTCGGACCCCGTCATAAAGAATGGTAATTTTATTTCGCCCAATGTGATACTTGTGATGAGGCCTTTCTGTTGGACACTAGTTTTCCTTGTGAGTTCGTCCACTGTGGAGCTTTTAGACGAGGCCCATGATGCGAGCCACCCACCAGTTGCATGGCATGATGAGACGGCACACTGGCCGACAGCCTCTGTAGTGGTACGGCCATGGTTCGTAGCCACCCAGAGGCTCGCAGAGGCGCACGCAGTGTGTGTAGCTGCGGCGGCACTCGTTGCAGCACACGCCTGTGTGGTCCAGCATGGTGTCGTGTGTCATAGGGCTGTCCTCGCCGTCCTCGCGACGCTGCTATAGGACAAAACGTGTTAGTCATTGATGAAGATCCCTGTTTCATTTTCATCACCGTTTATCGATATTTTAATGACTAAACAATAAATCAGTCTTGCCATTAAAACTGGCTTCCAAAACAGCTCTGAACCATCGAGGCACAAACTCCTATAAGTGCTTTGTGGTAATTGGTACCAAGACGTTAGCAACTGATCCTTCTGTGGATCTCCTGTGGGATCGGATCAGACGGACTAGACTTCACTCCCTACACAGATCAGTGAGGCTTGGGCTGCTTGTTTTCAGTTCACCAATTGCCCTTCCTTGGACCACTTTTGGTAGGTATTAACCCTCGTTTTGGAAATGCCCTGACGCAGTTGTCTAACCATCACAATACTGAAAGTCACTCACATCCCTAGGCTCGCCCATTTTTCCTGCTTTCAGCACGTCAACTTCAAGAACAGGCTGTTTACATGCTACCTAATATATCGCAACTAGTAAACCTGCAACAGGGTCATGGACACCCATAATGTGTCAAGGCTAGACCCGTCTGGTCCAGTCCCACAGAACATCCACCGCACATCTTCAGAGGCCAGATTTGGTTTCGCTAATGTTATGGCTGATCGTAACTAGTGTAACTAGTTTAGGACATGTGCATCCATTTTTTTAAACAATACTTGCCACGTCTGCGGTTGTACAGCTCTGTCCATTGTCGCAGTTTTACTTACTATAAGCAGCGGAGAGACTATATTAGTATGGGAGCATGTGATTACAGAGTGTGAACAATAAATGTTAATTGGCGATTATACTAGTAAATTGATAAATATGCAAAATTTATAACAGGGTTGCCTAACAAATAAAAATCCTCTCAATTCATTATGTACACTATAGTTTACTATGTAGTTTACAGTATAGTTTACAGTTACTATAACAAAGGATGTAATAACTACAATGAAACTAACAAGTAAATAACAATACAATTAAGTTACAAGAATGAAAAGTCTGGATTCTGCAGGTTTCAAGAATTAACTCTGAAATTCAGAGGTGGTAAAAAAAATACTGATTTAAAAAATGATTTTGAAACTGATTTAAATTAATACTCTAAACTATAAAATAGTCCTACAAAATTTAATTTTAATTTTATTTTATTTGTATAGCGCTTTTAACAATAGACATTGTCCCAAAGCAGCTTTACAGATCAGTTTATACATTTATATACATTTTATCCCTGATGAGATGTTAGTTGCCACAGTGACAAGGGAAAAACTCCCTAAAATGACAAGAGGAAGAAACCTTTAGAAGAACCAGACTGATAAGGGGACCCATCCTCATTTGGATGACACAGACAGTGTCATGGGGGCAGCCGTGGCCTAGTGGTTAGGGAACCGGTCTCTTGACCAGAAGGTTGTGGGTTTGATCCCCGCCCAGGGCA
>JAOVVF010000027.1:5605937-5616160 GCA_028565595.1 Duopalatinus emarginatus
TCCCTTATGAGTCTGGTTCCTCTCAAGGTTTCTTCTTTTTGTCATCTCAGGGAGTTTTTCCTTGCCACTGTCGCCACTGGCTTGCTCATTAGGGATAAAATTTCTAAAATTGTTAAAAGCGCTATATAAATAAAATTGAATTGAATTGATTGATATACACTAAAGTGCCAAATTACTGGTTCACCAAGGCTAATACTTGGTCGGCCCTCCACAGGACATGGACTTCACAAGCTTGCAGAAATTTCTGTAGACATTAAACACCATAGTTCCTGCAGAACAGTCAATAAATTTAGTTGTATTCTGAGGTGGCATCTCCAAGTATGTGTGGAGGTGCGTTGTCCTGTTGGAAGAGGACAAACCCATCAAAATGAAGGCAGGACGTTGCCGGGGGTCTCATGAGATGCCAGCTGATCAAACCCCATTCTGTTATGGAGCCACCAGCAATTTGTACCAGATTATTTTTTTACAGTCTGTAACCAGTTTTTCTAGTACTTCAGTCTATACCACATCACATTTGAATTGTTAATGTTGATCAATTTATTTCTTCACATTTAGATTCTGTTCTATAGTATTTACACCATAGTAACTCCTAGACATGTTCTAGCACTTTCTTAAGCCAAATAATGTGCTACTTGATCTGCCTCTGCGGAGGCTTAATGTTATCATCCTTCTACATTATTATGTGAAATGATAGCACAATCTACCAGGAACTTCACATGATTAATGGCCTGGTGTCAATTATGCCTCATGATGCTGACTAATGGGACTGGTGTCTTGTAATTTTAGTGAGCGTATAGCTTCTCAAATCCAGTCCAGCGTTCCCACATGTTTTACAGGTCATTCTTGGGAGCAATTGAACTTGTTGTGATTCAAGGTCCTCAATCTCAATCTCAGGCTCAATCTCAGCGTCATCCTCATCATAAAGAGACTAAGGTTTATTTCATACCCTGGAAATAGAAGTTATGTTATGTTGTTTTGACACGGCACCATTACAGGGCAAGCTTAAATAGATAATTAATGTTACTCCGTACCGATTCTCTGGTGCTGTTTTGATCAACTTTCCAAAACCAATTAATTGAATTCTGCATTCTGAGGAACCTTCACTTCTGAGCAAGGGCAGACGTGTTTTATGGGACCTGTCCCACTGTAAGTATTAACATTAACATCAATGGATGTCCTTTTTGTACTTTATGGGCTATGTTTCCTAAGCAGCACTGTCTTTTTTAGTCTTAACAATACTAACAATACAGAAAAAACAGGGAGAGCAATAAAAGGACAGGCAGCTGTACTGTTGGGGTAGGTCGGACGCAGCCAGAAGATGGGCACGTCTTTGCAGAGGTCCAGAATTTTGGCACTGAGGAAGCTGTTGTCTTTCAGAGGCTCATCAGCTGTGACCCAGATTGGAGAGCCTTCTTCGAACTTGGCAGGCATGACCTCGTCCTCCTGTGGGAATCCAAATATACATTAGATTAATTGTACCTTTTGGACTTTCTATCACTGTCCACTTTATCTTCAACTGGATAGTTTCAGTAAACCTGTGCCAACTGTAGCTTCAGATACCTGTTCCTGACTCTGGCTCTCAAGCCCCTCCTGTTGAGGTGCTTTTCTGTTTACCATGTTTGTAAAGAGTGGCTATGTGAGATTTCTGTCAGCTCAAACCAGTCTAGCCATTTCTCATGGTCCACAATTCTGTTGTATTCTGAGGTGTAGGATTTATGTGCTCCACATGGTGTCCAAAATGTCTTTGATAACCTTGAGATCTGGTGACTTATAAGTGTTCCTCTAACTATAATTTGGTGTCTCTGGACGTGTATGGAATGAATGCAGGACCTGAACGGGTGCAACTTGTTAGAAAGAAGGTACACAGTGTTGACCTGTCAGAGACATTTGTAGATGTACCAGGGGTCCCATAGAAAACCAACTAAACAAACTCTATAGCATTATGTAGCCACCACCAGCCTTTGTAGAGAGTGTGTCAAAAGTCAGGATATGTTTTATCTCAGAACGGAAAGGGAAAATGACATATCTGAATACCCCAGCAAGTAATGTGTGAGGGGGGCGATCTTTTAGGCTATGTCTGAAACACACCATACCACCACCATCATGATTCACCATATTGAATCAATTTTTTCCAATGGGAAGGTGGTCATGTGTCCTGCGACTTTTGACTCACCCATTTTGCATTTTGCATAGGCTCGTCTGTTCCGGATTTTTCTGCCACTTTACTGGACATGTAACCTATTACAACATCTTAAACATAAAACTGAGGACAGTTTAGTGCAGAAACAGCTAAAAAAAAAAAAAACGTCTACAACTTTTCGACAACCCTCAAGTCAACACCTCTATCCAAGTATGTTGTTCTATGCAACACAGAAGAAATGAAGGAATCTTGACACAATGGTGGCGTTAAAACCAACTTTATGTAAAGACAAAATCCACCGCAACCCAACTCAATCCAAGGAAGGTAGTTAATGAATCTACGTAACTAGTGCACTCCATTTAAAATCTCCGTACTATTGAGTAAAAACCAATGGGCCTCAAAGCATATATCTTCAGCCACATGCCTTTAGTGGCCACTCTAAACAGGGTACATAAACAGAGCTAAGAGACATTTTTCACATTTTTAATGGTGGCTCTGATTGAGCAATAGTGAACAGATTACCCATTTCGGTATCAATGAAAATATCGCCAAGTACCAGAGCACATGGTATCAGTACATCCCTACTATATTTACGAAGCACTGATTTGACCACGGATCCCCATGCTCTGTAACGCTCCTTCCACGCAGTCTTCAAAGCGACTAAATCGGACGTGCCAAGCACCATGCACAGTAGCTCGCCCCGTCTCTCATTCATTTCACCGACCGTGTCCCATCCATTTCATACTTTCCTTCCAGCCGCACACATAAAGCACGAAGATGCTGCAAAGCATCGCTTTTGACAGGACCACCCTTATCAGTGGAGCCCAGCAAGCACGTTGTAAAACACATACGCCGCATGAATATTCAAGTGGCCATTTGCATTAAATCATTTAAAGATGGATGCTCTGGAAAAAAAAAAGATACGAGCAACTTCACAGTCACGGCTGTTTTCGAGAGTATCGTCTTTAAATGCACGATGCAAAATGAATGCTGCAGCTGTGAGGTGAGGGGGCACTGGTGCTCTAATTTGGAGCCTGGTCTTGGCAGCACTCCCGAAAAACCGAGCCTTGAGCGGCTTTTTAGGGGTCTCCCAAGCCACAGACTTGTTCGTGTTTGAAAAACTGGATGGAAGTGCCTCAGGCAGAATCACTAACTGCCGATGCTGTGGTTGGCTCTGCCAAAAGCGATAGCCGTGTGTGTAGTCAATCACTTCAATTTTTTCTTATGTTTTTTTTACCTTACAGGAAAAAAAACAACACATGGAACAGGATGCAACAGATATCCAAACCTATTGTAGGTTCAGACGGTTCTTTACGGTCGTAAGTATGCTTCATCTCCTATCCGCAAATGTTTAAGGCATGCATTTTTCATTCTGCTGTCAAAGAAAGATCTGAGCACAACTATAGAGGTTTGATCCGATAGTTGTAGGGCACTGAATGTGAACTACTGGTACAGACAAGCCTTTGCAAAATACATAGGCTCCATAATGGTATGGGGTTTGTTTAGCTGGAATTCCATTGAACCTCTGGTACATGCTAAACACTGGGTGTACCTCCTTTCTGACAAGTTATACCCGTTCATGTCCTGCATCATTCTGATAGGTTTGGCCTCTTCTAACAGGACTATGCGCCACCACACACATCTAGAGACGCCAATTTTTGAATTTGGTATTTTGACATTCCCACCAGTTACCAGTTCCCACCGTTATATAACGTGTCTGGGATGCCATGCAACATGCTGTAAAACACAGAAATCCAACTCAGAAACAACAGAATTGCGGAGCGTTCTGCAGGAAGTATGGTCTTCCTTGCCTACAGAATATTTCCACAAGCTTATGGAGTCCATGCCCCATGGGGGACCTTCCAAGTATTTGACTGGTGTACCAGTTTTTCTGGCACCTTATTGTATGTTGTAAAATGTTGTGAATTCACTTACCAAGTCAAAGGACAGGGATTCCTTGTTCAGAGATTCCAGGTCTGGAAGGTGACCTTTGGCTTCGGCCTTGATGTAGCATTTCTGTCCTCCAGTGAAACGGATACCAGTAATTCCCTGAGTAGGAAAGACACTCATTACATGTTGACAATTAAGAAAGCCAAATATTCTGATCCAATATTTATATTCCAACTCAATCTCACAAAGATCTCATATAAACTTTTATATTATGTGACATTTTGGTGAATTTTTAGTGGGTCAACAACTGTCAATTAGACATTTTTTGAACCTCAAGTAGAATATTTTAACTGTTGCCCATTTTGTAATACTACAGCATAGAATTAAAATGGATATCATTTGGATTGTATGTCATAAAAGTAAATATAATACTCCATAATAGTGAAATGGGAAATTAAAACAACCAAGAGCCTGGGACAAAGTCTTGGAAGTCTGGGACAAAGTCATATCATCCTAAATAATAAATATATTCTGGAGCATCCTAAAATGAATAATATTTAAAAATGGTAAAAAAAAAATATACAAGAGTAACTAAGCAACTAAGAGACTGAGGGTTCTCAACTCTCAAGGTAATTCTACTACCACCACGCTTCACCATAGCGACAATGTTTTCAGTGGCAGCATGGTGGTGCAAGACAATCTGGGTTTGATTCTCGGTTTGGGTCGTTCTGTGTGGAGTTTGCATGTTCTCTCCATGCTTGAGTAGGTTTTCTCCTGGTACTCCGGTTTCCTCCCACAGTCCAAAAACATGCACATTACTCTAAATTGCCTGTGAATGTGCATTGGCCATGCGATTGGCTTTGTAATTGACGACTTGACTATGGTCTACCGGGCCTTTGCCTAGGATGCTGGGATTTGCTCCAGCCCCTGTGTGCCTGATTGGCACGTTGTGGCAGAGAAGAAGAATTTTCTCAGTGTAAAAAATGTACGTTTATTTAATAGCTTTCACGTAAATACAAAAGTGCTTGATGTTCGGAGTGTGTTTGTTAGTATTAAGAAAGGTAAAAGTATTGCTGAATGCTTACAATCTGAAAATCGTGGACCTCAACTGCTTTGTCACTTTTGCTTCCTGTTGTGAACCTCTCGAAGTTGTTCACTGCGTCAATCTCCATGGAGCCCTCCTCCACCTTACCGTCGATGCTCATGCTATAGTGGACATTGTACACCTGCAAGAGGCAAATTGGGGAAATGTGTATACACTGATCAAGCATAACATTAAAACCAGAAACCCAGCAGCAGGTGAAGTGAATAACTCATTATAAGTGGTGCTAACCAAGGCATGGGATATAATAGGCAGCATATGAACTGTGAGTTCTTAAATCCCAAATATTGACAGCAGGAAAAATGGGCAAGTGTAAAATTTTGAGTGATTTTCACAAGAACCTAATTGTGATTGTGATCGTCTCCACAACAGAAGGTCATGTGAAGTGTTCCCAGTATACAGCAGATGGTACCTACCAAAAGTGGTCCATGGTAGGACAACTCACTGATATGCATGGGGGTAGCAAAAGACCGTCTAATCTAATCTTGAAGGAGATCTGTTGATAACTTCTTGGTTCAAGATACCACAGTAGACCTTCGGAGGTCTTCTGGAGTCAATGTCTCAACAGGTCAGAGCTGTTTTAGCAGCTATTTGGGGAGGCGGTTTGAATGGCTAATCAGTGTGTATTAATACAGCTACCCACCTTTAGGCTTCTGTTGAGCAAAGAAAAATTAAAACCGCATGGATTCCTGCCCCAAGTTTGCAATGAGTTATATTTTTAGAACTCAGCTTTCCTGAATGAAGCCTAGTCTACATTTCCTCCTTCTTGGCAGGATGGCTTGTGTGTTATTGCAACGGATGGAGGTAGTTACATAAAAAGGGTCCTTTCACACCAACCATATGATGTATAGCAAGATATGCAGATGGTTGGTTCCTGCGATGAAAGTTGCTAATGAAATTATCACTAGCTCATGCCATTATTTATTGGCATGGCTCCAACCTGGAAGCCTGCATGAAATAAAGCTATTATCTGGTCAACATCCTGAAGCCATGAAGTCACTGCAAATCAATCCAGTCCTGTTAAATTATCAGCAGATCGCAAATCCACGCCTCGGCTTCAGTGTGAAGGAGGAGGAGGGAGCTATGCATTGGTAAACTGTACTCCCATACAGTGTGTATGTGAATCCAGACAGACATAAATGAACACTGGTTAGAGTGAAGTGAGCACTAATGCAAGACATTACGGATAAGCCCTGGAAATTACACTTTCGGCCATGTCAATCATTCTGGAGATTTTTTTAATTAAATATGTTCGAAACTTGTCATTTTTTGCAGTGTAGTAATTAAAAATGTCAAACTTCAGCAGTAATATTTTTGTCACTGTGGTTTGTGAAACTCACAACCACCACATTGTCTGAAACTTGGGAACTTTGAAGAATGTGTTAAACTCCGCCCAGTCAGAATAACTAGCCTATGTAATGACATATATACCTAAGTAAACATCACGTTATGTGCCTTTATAACATATATGTTCATTTCTTTTACAAATTGCAGAGGAATTTCTCAAAATGTTACTTACTGTTATCTTTATGTTTTTTTTTTTTTATTACAGTAAATTATAATTTCTGTCAATATATTCCAACATACTGCTTGGTAAAAGCCAATCCCAGTGAAATAAACAATTTAATTCTGATAGTGTTAAAATATACATATCGAGTTTTGATAAAACCTGCATTTTAAAAAAGTTTTAATACAGCAATAATTAAAGAATTAAACAGCAATTCACTAGCAAAGACTGTTTTTTTTATACCATGTTCTTCATATATTAATGTTCCTCCTTGAGGCCACAAGTCTCAACTTCATAAAGAATTCATTCAGAGCCGACACAGAGTCGATTCAACACTCAGACATTACTGGGCAATGAACACACTCAGTGTGTTCAATCTTGTACTTAACCAGAACAGTAAATTTATAGGCATCACCTTTAGTTAGTGACAATTTTTATTGGAAGACTTAAGGAAAATCCTTCAAGCGAAAAACACTACAGGGTGTAAAATCCTGAATATTCTCCACCTCTTGGTCCTTGGGCTTCAACTAGACCACCTTCCAATGTTAAACAGTCAGACAGCCAATTCATAGGCTTCACAGGCTTCATAGTCTATAATACACCTAGTATATTAAAAAGAAAAAGCAAGAAGAAAAAGAATGATAATGAATGAATGGATCCACTGTCTTACATGCTTCTCGTTGGCGTTCCAAAAGTAAAAAGCACCCACGGCTCCGAGCAGCAGGAGCGCGGCCCCGATGCTCAGCGCGCCCACGGCAATCTTGAGCGCGCGCATGGAGCTTGAGGGCTTCATGGCGACGGCGGCATACGCCTGCAATACCATACAATATTTATAAAGCTCCTCAGGCAATTTTAGTCATTGAATTGTCTAATAGTAGATGTTAAAGAAAGTGTACATGAATGCATATCATGGAATGAGTCATGAAGCAACCACAGATCTTTCCAGAAAGTCACTTATTAGGTATTAAAGATTGAACTAAGGTTTAAAAGCTGTTTTTATACATACTAGCATGCTCCTAGTGAAACGTTAAAAAACAACCAAACCGGTGCATAAGCTCTTAATATATATGTGTAATATATAATCAGGTGGATAGGCTGTTTAAAATAAAGGGATTGTTGTATGTAAAGGACTTACGGGTGGCATGAATTGCTGTAAATCCTCCGGTCCGGCTAAAGCAATAGGGATTTTCTCAGATGTGTCCTCCATGGCTGTTTGCAGACTTCTGTCACAGTGTTCACTTGTTCAGTTTTAGCAAGAAGAGGGGAAAAGTTAGGTATGGGGTATGGGGCTTGTGACGTGAGGGTGTAAGATTACGGGTGCTTGGGAAGGCCCTCTTGCAGGAATTGCTGGCATGTTTGAAAGCAGTGTAAAAAGAAATCTGAGGGGTTGGTTGGTTTTTTATGGTGCTGTCAATCCTTACACTGATCATTCGTGTTGAGTTGAATTTGTGGATCATGATTCAGCTTTGGATTTTTTTTTTTTCTGCACACTATAATTCTCTGAAAGGCTAAAAAAGCAGGCAAAGGTTCCGCTAGGAAGCTTTAAGGGTTCTTGTGTTGCATTAGTGGAGGTACTTGTAATGCTCGAATCGGTGAAACCCTCTGGAAGGATACCTTGGGCTGGTTTTGGAGTGCAGAACATCAGTTAATGCACATGGGCTTTTGTTAGCTAATGGACTCTGCATGACACAAATGCTCCATGCCATGTTTGAGTGCATAAGTGGAACAAGATACTCCTTAAACTGATGAGCTACATGTATAACCTACACTGAAAACCTACCCTAGCTGTAGCCTACTGAATCAACACTGACTCATAGATCACCCAGGTATCTCATACAGTCTAGAATGAACTGGTAGGACATGTGTAAACACCGTATCTGTCTTATGTGTGTCTGAGACGCTGGGGTATTTGGTGTCTTTGTGCAAACCGAAATGCCAGAAGTATGTCTGCGTCTGCACTGGTTGTGATAATAACTATCTGGATTTCCTTATGTTTAAGTATTCAAATAAAGGTCGACGAAAATTTGACTGATATGTCTTTCAGGTGTGCTTAGAAGTCCAAGGGCAAACGAGACACCTGGAATATTTGACCTCTCATCATCCAAAACATTGACAGAGAGAGAGAGAGAGAGAGAGAGAGAGAGAGAGAGAGAGAAAGAGAGACTAATTAATATATTCAGCAAAACTGTATTGACCTTGCCTAGGTGACATTTACATTTACTGAAAATAGAAGGGGGTGGGTGTGTGTGTGTGTGTGTGTGTGTGTGTGCTATAGGGATTATTTTAGCCCCTGCTTGCTTCCAGTACCCAACAGTACAACCAACAATACAAACAGCGCCATCCTCTGTCCCTAAATAGACCTCTCTGATTTTTTTTTCTTTTTTTTTTTTTTTTTTAGGATTTCATTTCACTGAGCCTGAAAGGGACACAAGAAATCGATTTTCAATGTTTATTTTTATAACACAGTGAGAGAAATAAATCAAAATGTTACATCTCACATTTAGTCTTTGCACATTGATCAACTTCATCGAGACCGTGAAAAAGGTCTCTTTTTTTAAATAAAAGACATGCTTTTAATATAAAGTATATAATCTCCAATAACCTTTGTTTTACTTATCAATGATAAAAAAATAGACTCTGTATTTACAAACTTGCAATGTATAGGCTATATACACACGATTCCCAACAAGATCAGCTGATTGTTTTAAATTATCATAAAATTAAAACCAACACTGATTGAAAATGCTTTTCTTTAAATATACAAATATGTTATACACGATCATCTGGCTGTCTGGATTTGTCTTCAGAGAGATGTCTTGTTTATTTTGGACCTCTCAGACTTCATTTGTGGAGCAGCGAGCTGTTGTGGGTGAATACACTGGGATGCTGACATCATTAATATCTTGCACTTTGCTCGGCTGAGGTGGAGGAACGATGACGTACTCTTGGTGTAGCACTCTTTCGTAAACGCTCTGCAAGCCCACTGTTTTAGGGATGTGGGCCTGGTAATAGTTCTCTCTTCTGAGTGTGTCCCTTGGAAGTGAGCCTGTCTTAGCAAATGTGGACAGATGCTGTCTGGAGTTTGTCCTGGTTGCGTTTGGGCTCCAGCAGCGGTCTGAATGGCCAAGGATCCTGCACTCACTCGTGCATGCCCACAGAGCTGGAATAAACACCACAATAAGCTCGGTTAGCGACTGTTTTAGTTACAATATATATTGGGATTTGTAATCCTGTCAATGGAGCATCACATCCACCCAGATTTGTGTCCAAATCTAAGCCAGGTCATACCCACAGAGAAGATCCATAAACAACTTTTAAAGGTTCCTCAGTTTGAAAATGTAGAGGAACCTCTTACGGTGCGTTGAGGAACCTTCTCAATTATATACAGATAAAGAACCTTAATTCTAATGGGTTCTTTGAGGAACCCCAAAAGTTTTTTCAGGCATGTCTGTGAGCATTGAGGAAATTTTTAGTTTTTGGACGAGCCCCTAGGTTGTTGGAGTAACTTATGAAGTTCTTCAAGGAACTATTTTGGGTGTGGAAATATGGATATGGGTATGGATGGACCTCCTTGAACACTATAT
>JAOVVF010000027.1:5650395-5665601 GCA_028565595.1 Duopalatinus emarginatus
ACAGAGTGAACAGCAGGCAATTGTCGACACCTCTGGGAACACCAAGACTGTTGGAAAACCATTCCAGGTGACTACCTCATGAAGCTGATTGAAAGAATGCCTACAGCGTGCAAAACTGTCATCGAAGCAAAAGGCGATTTAAAGAAAAAAAAAACATTGAATGAGAAGGTGTGTCCGAACTTTTGTCTAGTACTCTATATACAGTGTATATATATTGACTCCAGGTGGGAGCCAATTTGTCCGATCCAATTTATTTTTGGAAAAATGCCCTGAGTTGAAATTTAAATGCACAAACCAGAACAGAATGAGTTCCATGGTGAGGAGGAAAAGAAGTATTTATGAATTTATGTAAGTCAAAAGAAAACAAGCAAGCAAAACTGTGGTCTCTTTGGTTGGTTAAAAAAAAAAACCGCAAGAGCTGCTTATTATTAATTCGGGGTCACGCCAGACTTTTGCCTTGCTGTTTTCTTATTATTGCTTGGCGCACATCTGAAAAACAAAGAAGCTTTTCGTGGTAGAAAAAAAAAATCAATTTTTATTCTCTGCCTGCTTGGATTTTCTCGTTAACGATATCGCCACCTCGCTATAATGTGCTAGATAATTATCAACCCCTCTATGGAATTACAGTGGCCTGTTAGACTGGGATTGCAAACCATTAAAATGGTCCTCGTACAAATGCACTGAATAACTTTATTTTAAACATTATTTCATTCCATTTTCGCCAGGAGCTCCGGTTCTGCCCAGACGCTGCACTGCAATTTTAAGAGATCCACAAAGCTCATTTAAATAAGAGGTACAGGCCTGAAATGGGTTTATTTCTGGAATAAAAGTCTCGTAATGGTTGTCCTTTTCAACAGGACCTAAAGCCATGTGTAACATTATCAAATCCTGTCAGGTATTCAACTTTTACATAAATAGTTCAGTACTACTTGCTAGACCGGTGCTGCTCCGCCTCGTCATGTAATAACACGTCTCCTTCGAGTTGTAAAGATATATGGCTTCATAGCTTGTTCTCCGTCTGCACTGCTGTGTTGTTTATTTCCAGGTCAGCCTCAGCAGTCTGGCCCTCGTTTGCGCTTTTTAACGTGATTGTTAATGAACGTGCATGCTTTGCTTAAAAAAAAAGGCCATCTCTCATTTGGACAGAATGACACGAATTTGTGTATTTATGAGTCATTAGCACTCAGGTCTGTGTCTGTTTTTTCACCTTATTTATTCAACTGAAGTCACATGCGCTAATTAGTCCCTAGGAGGACCCTGGGGTGATTTCAACCTCCCACTGATTAAAAAAAAAGAAAAAGAAAAAAACAAGTCTGGCTCTACTTTGCACTTGCACTCAGCATGTGTGTTCACACACACACACACACACACACACACATACACACACACACACACACACACACACACACACATACACACGCATATTTACCCACACATACACACGATCGTGCACCGAAGCACAAGCTCAAATCCATGTGACACACCCACACACCCTTACACAAGCAAGATAACACCAACTAATTGCCTACACGCTCAGCCTGTCAGTGTGTTTTCGCTCTCTCACCGCTTTTCTCACACAAACACAGAAACGCAGGTTTCCTCTCCATCCATCATTTTCTCCTTCTCCATTTTTTTCCCTCTCCCTCTCTCTCTCTCTCTCTCTCTCTCTCTCTCTCGCTCTCTCTCAAATGTCCATGTGCCTAGACAGGACATGCAGCAACCCCCCCATTTTCAGTCTTGCTGCATAATGTGTTGACAGCCTGTGCCCCTTCGAGAGCAGAAGGCAGGAATTCTCGCTGTTTTCACGACCTCTACGTTGGCCTTATCTTATCATCAGCGTTGGCAGCCTGAACTGAGTATTTTAAATCCAGTCATATAACAATAGCCATGGACTATTCAGTGGATTTATTTATTATAGAGCGAACTCTTGCTGGATGTTTGTGCTCCATTTAAAAATGAAAAAAAAAAAAAAAAAAAAACGTTAATGGGAATTTTACACTCTACGGCTTTGCTAATTGTATTGCTTCCAGGATTGCATAATAAGACACAGTAGGGTCTAACCTCTGTGCCAGATGACGGCTTCTCCCAAATTCACTATCTTAAAACACTTGATTCATCTTCCCTGCCCATTTTTTTTTTTTTTTCGGTGGCATCTCATGAATAAAAACATGAGTTCCACAAACCATGGCGCGATATTTTCCATATTCCTTGAGTGTAGGCGACGTCCTGGGACAAAGTTCACCGTATTCGGCCGCCCACTCAGAAACGAGCTTTAGTAGCAGTTAGCAGAAGTGAGATTTTGAAAGTGAGGTGTTTAATTAAATCTTTTCACCCCTCAAGTTGGCTCTCTTTCGGAGTGGCGACTTTTAAAAAGAACCAGTATGCAGCCTAAATAGCTAGCACTCGAGAAACAGAAGGACCTTTTTCTTAGTAAGATTTGGGAAAAAAAGGGGGCTGTGGAAAAAAAAAAGTACTTCATTTGCAGAACGGGTTAAAGCTTTTCCCCCTATTGAGGAGCGTCTGTTTCGCAAAATGGACGTCCTTCATGACGTGACCAGGACCTAATGGAGTTAGTAGCATAATCACTGGTGTAGATGGAGTGGCTTGGTGATTGTGGTGAAGAGCTCTTTCCTTTTGCACTCAATCTCTCAAATTGGCCTGTGCAGTATGAGAGGTTCTTGAGAAACACAAGAAATGCGCACAAAGGGATGGAATAAAAGGGTAGGGTTGGGGGGTGGGTGCTTTTTTTTTTTGGTGAACAGAGGACACAAAGCTTTTCCAAGCCAATGTACCTCTACGCTAATCTCTTGTTCCTTCTATTGCTCACGTTTCACACACACACACACACACACACACACGCACACACACACTCAGAGCCTCAGAGCCTCAGAGCCTTAAGTCTAGCCCTGTGAAAACATTTCACACATCCTAAAAGCCGCATAATGACAAGTCTGTCGTATTCACCCAACCTGACAATTGGAATCAAGTTCAATTTACCCCATTGTTATATCATTACTCAGAAACCCTCAGTGATGATTGAAATCTGGTATGATTCAATGTCCTTTGCAATCCATTTGCATAGAGCCGGCGTGTAGTGTGTCAGCGGAGGGGGTGCTATTGCCGTATTTGTATTCAAGGCAGCACGGAGCCACGTTCTGAATGCTCTGAGCCACTTTCAAACATAGCCAAGTTCTGCAAATTAGAAAAGCATCCGAAGAAAGCGTTTATCTTGGGGAATGAAAAATCAAAGAGGAGCCAAGGCCGGAGCCTATGATCTTCAGCCTAACAGAGCCCCTGGGCACCAGGCCTGATCCAAACACAGAGTCCCCGATCCCTGATCAAAATCTCTGCGGAAACAACTCAATCGATTTATTAGCACTCGCTTCAAGCGTCTGCCTGGAGATCACAGAGGAGTTGAATAGACATGTGTTTGGAGCGATAACAGGGTGAAGATAATTCAAGAAGGTGTATGCAAGTAGGCATTAGGTACAGTACAAGCACAGAAAAAAGGACAAAGAGCTAAAATATCCAAGATACGATACTGTAATATTATGAGGAGCGTGATGTTTGTCAGAGTGAGCATCATGCGAATTAGTGGAAATCCAGAAGGGGTGGGGGGGTGGGGTGTGGGGTAGAATTGGGGGGAGTCTAAAGCGCATTTATCCAGGCATAATCCAGTTGTTTTAACCACAATACAATCTTTCACTTTCCCTAATTATAGACTGGAACATGGAGATGGCAAATGCTTTCCCGCTAAGCCTTTGATGTTTATGTCTGACCTCATTTAGGTCAGATCAGACCATGATGGGATTTCAGAAATTAAATTATTACACTAGCTAATCCTTATTAATTCAGATTTGTTTTTGTGTGTGTGTTTTTTTTTTCTTCATACATGGATTTATCTCAGTTTAGATTAGCCATTAAAGCAATTCATTATTTCAGATCAGACTTTTAAAAGCTGATTTAATTAAGGATTTCGTGACATTTAAAAAAAGGGGGTGGGGGGGGGGGTGCAAGGCATGCAAATTGTCTCTGGATAAGATGCTCTTCTGTGAAAAAAAAAAAGGTAATTATCAAACTGAGAGATATGGAGGACAGCTGATGCTTTATTAAAACTAAAGCTTATCAACTGATTACTTGGAATTAGTTTAGGCTGCTCGCTCATCATTCAACCTGTATCTTTGGATTTGTGTATAACATGGTCATGTAAGGATACCCAATCCATTATTACACTATTATTAGTGTACTGTTAGAATTCATTTATTCATAACATAATATATTTGTATTTCAGGGAATTTCATCCTACCCCTGGTACATCTACAAATGTCTCTTACAGCTAAATGGTATGATGAACGTCTTGCATTCTCATGGGTTTGGCCTCCTCCCAAAGGACAACGCACTGCTATACACGTCTAGAGATGCCAAATTATAATAAGAGGAACAATCATCTGAGTTTTTGATTTGGCCATTCCCGTCTAAGTCACCAGATCTTTCCACAATCTTGTGGAGCCCATGCCCTGTTGTATTTCTGCACTCCTATACACCTACCATGAGTTAGACTGGCATACCAGTACATTAAAACAGTCAATGCAAATCAGTACATGCTAATCTACATGTGTCTATAATAATGATATCATCTGTATGTAACATAGAATTGAATTCTTTCTTACATAATCTACTTATAGATATTTTTTTACATAAAAAACATAAACAAATTAGCAAAGACACCCCTGTTAATGTCATGCAGTAATATTTTAGCTATGTTTACATGTAAGATGGGCATGTGAAGTAATACGCCAAAACAGGACATGGACACAAATGCAGGTGTTTATTAAAAACAGGGCAGACAAATCCAAAACTCGAATCCAAAAAACAGCCAGAAGGTCAGATGATGTGCAAACAGAATGTCACAGGCTAGGTCAAGGTCCCAAACAACAAACAAGAATCACTGGAGAATCTCAAAACACAATAATACGGCTTGTACATGCTAGCAAGGCTTCCTAATAATCTTGAAACAGGGGGCTTATTATAGTGGGAGCACAAGGGGCAGGTAAACAAGACACAGGTAAACATAATCAGACAAACATAGGTGAAAAACACACAACTTAATACTCCAGTGAGAACATGTGCAGTCTTTCAGTTGTGGGTGTTGCCATTAGCGATGGTTGCTGGAAGCTCAGATTGCTAGATCCAGTAGTCCTGACAATATTTCGGTAAATCTGTTCCAAGTCTAACCTCTAATCAAAGTGGAACATCTGCCTCAAGGTTCAGAATGTTGTGCGATTTGAGATGCTTTTTGTAGACCATGGATGTAAAGAGTTACTATAGCCATCCCAAGGAGAGCAGATTAGAGTAGAACATGATGTGGTGGTCTGCCTTTGCTGCTGTTGTGCTTCAAGATGCTTTTCTGTAGACCACTGTTGTAAAGTGTTACTATTTTTTTAACATGTAAACTAGAAAGGAATTCCAAGAAGAGCAGCAATTTCTGAAATACTCAAATCAGCCCTTCAACCTTGCCAAGTCACTAAGATAACATTTCCCTCCATTCTGATGTATTTTGTGAAAATCAGATGAAGCTCTCAACGTGTATCTGCATGATTTATGCACTGCACAGCTACCGGTTGATTGGATAATTGTATGAAAGAACAGGTGTACAGGAGGCCCTACCGATGTGGCCCGCCTGTGTCTATCATATTATATGGTACATTTATAAACTGTTTGCATTTTTATGACTTTACCCAACACAGAAAATGTGACGAATACAAATCCCAAATGTGCCAGATACCATCCTAATCCTCGTACATAGCAGTGCAGTTTTTTAGGATGAAAACCCATGGTGTGAAGAAAACGTCATCCCCACACCTTTAGCAACACATGCTCAATGACATTCAGGATGCAGCCTGCCAGCCAGACTGTATCGCTTGCTCCCACAGCTTGAAGACGATAGTTCTAGGCGATAAAAACCACCCGCAGGCAATCTTTTTCTTTCTCACTCTGCAGAATATCTGAACCATCCCTATTACCTCCAGCTGTCTGAACCAATTTTGCTACAGTGTTTGTGATTGACTTATTTTTTTCCCCCCCAAGTGTCTCGATACACATTTGAAAGAAGTTCCTCCTGTATCGCCTCCCCAGCCTCCCCCCTATACAAAATGAGACTCTTGTAGCATTCCAGGTCTATTACCAATGAAACCTCACACACTGGTATTTAAAGGTCATGATTTTGTGAGTTTTGCTGTTGGAAGGACAGGCATTAGCGTTTGGGAAACTGCCATTTCATAGCATGCCAAGGACGTGTTTTGCTAATTTACTTGCCCGTTTTACTTTCCAACAGACTGCTTCAAATTATGAAGAGCACATCCACATGCTTAAACTACTCAAATGAATGTGACACTTCATTCTACAACAATGACCCACATGGCCTATATTACCCACTCTTGTACTTGTATACAAAACACATCTCCAATTCTTTCAAAGTTAAACAGACATCAGTATAAGTATTCCTTTCTTTCTTTCTTTTTTTAGCATCCAGACCAGATTATTTCCTGGGAACACATGGTGTTGGGTGGATTTTTAAAAATAAAATAAATTTTTACATTTGGCAGACACTCTTATCCAGAGCAACTTACAAGGTTACTGCTATTACAGGTAGGCCAATGTAGTCTTGCCCAAGGACCCTTATTGGTGTAGCACAGACTGGCTGCCCAGTTTGGGAATCAAACCCAGGTCTCTCACATGGGAACCCAATGAAGTTACCACTGTACCACACCAACCATACATGCAACAGCACCAGCAATAGCCATAAGAATAATACACATAATGATATACTGTAAAAAGCAAAGCATGGAGCTGATTACTTTCTAACCCAGACTGTAGATTCATGAAACTTATCTGTGTCAGTCATGATGATTAAATCCACCCTAAAGCTGAACTGCCCAAAACCTGGTACAGAAATTTACATTTAGCCGACACCTTTATCCAGAGTGACTTACAAAAGACAACCACACAAACAGCACCACCACCTATGCATGTCATTGGTTGTGTCTGCCTATATAATGGTATGGGGTTTGTTTAGCTGGCATTCCGGGTTTGCTGGTATGTTGGTTATTGGCTCCCATGTGAGAGACCTGGGTTCGATTCCCGGTCTGGGCAGCTAGTCTTTTCTGCACCAATAAGGATCCTTGGGCGAGACTCCTAACACTACGTTGGCGTACCTGTAACACCAGTAACTTTGTAAGTCACTCTGGATAAGAGTGTCTGCCAAATGCCATAAATGTAAATGTAATTCCATTGGACCTCTGGTACATCTACAAACATATATGTGCCTCCTTTCTGATGAGTTACACCTTTTCATGTCCTGCATTCATTGTGATGGGTTTGGCCTCTTCCAACAGGACACAAAACATGCCTAGAGACGCCAAAGTCCAGTCAAAGTAAACTCAAAGAAAAGACAGACAAATGTTGGCTTGAACACAAGGAAGGGTTGCAGCTTCCTTAGGATAACATTAGGACAGTCTGACATTATGGAAAAGATGGTGACTAAAGCACTTAAAAAATAGAAAGCATGGGTGCAGATGACTATCTGCTTCTAATTGTGTGTGAGTGTGTGTGTATAATAGTTCGCCCCACATCACTGTTGTTTTGCCATTAATCAGACACATCACTCAACCATAATAGTTTCCATGGTATCGATAGATAGCGTTTCCATCTAAAATCATGATGAGAAATTATTTACACAGTTCAGTAACCTGCCTGCTTTATTATATACAGTTTATATACTGCATGTAATATCACGAACGTGTGTAAGAATCATATGTCGGATGCACGCTGAATTTCTTTCACGATCTGCCTTGCCACCTTGACGTGTCACAAAGTTTCTGACGCTGATAAGGGCAACACATCTGACGCTCCGTGCCATGGGATAGCATTCGCACAAAGCCTGTCCTCACCTTTTCAAAGCAACATTCAACCTCCCTCCAAAGAAGGCCCTTAGGAGAGCATGTTAACAATGAAACAACACTTCAGCTCCTCACACAACACACCTCCAGCTCTCCTTGGCTGTGCTACAGAGAGCCTGCGACAGCATCATCCATTGTTATGGCAGGAGCCGAGTCTCTGGGGATGTTAGCAAGATGGAGTGGCTACCATGGGCCACAGAATGGATTTATGCCACGTTCCTCTGGCGGTGCTCTCTGTGCCATGAGTAGCATGCTGGGGAAAAAAGGAAAAACAGAGCCGTCGGCCAAAGGTGCTGCCTAGCTAGCCCTTTGGGATGCAAGGGTATTAGTGATGGGAGAATTCGTTGGTAGACAACAAAGCGGGAGATTAAAATGAAAATGTTTTTTTTTTTTTTATCAACAGCACTTTAATTTAACACGGGGAGAAAAAATATTTCATGACATTTTTTTTCTGAAGGTTTAAAGAAAGGTTATGTGTTTTGCCTTAAAATTCAATGGAAGGTTTCTTGGATATATAAGACCCCAAGGCGCTAGAGGTGCAGATATTAAAATTACTGTGAATGATGGCTGTGATATGCGCTCGCATATTTAAGGCTGTCGCAGGCTTCCTAAAAGCTGGATATGGAAAATGGTTACACTTCCAACCAAGCGTACAGAACATAGTGAAGATAGATAGTTACTAGTTTGGGGTCTAGATTATCCCAAAATGGCCACCAGGCATGTTGACCCTTTTATTATGGTCATAATTTAGAGCAAAGCCAGCAGTTTTAAAGTCTGAATCCCAGGAGTTTGAGTTAATGCTTATATAGAGTTTTGTATGTACTTTTTTGTCTGAATGGGTTTCCTCTGGGTTTTCTGGTTTCCTCCCAAAAAAAAAACAAAAAACCATGTCAGTCGGTGGACTGACCAATAGTTTGTCCTGTGTTGTGTGTCTTTGCGTGCATGGGAATATAAACCATCAGCTTCATCAGTGTTCCAGAGATATGATCCATGATCCTACTACATGTACCTACTAAAGACGAATAAACAAATGAATTTACAGCAAGACATGTGACTTGAAACTACTCCAGCGGGGGGCTACAAAACACAATTCTTTGCCTTTGAAATAGCAGGAGCTGTTCATCGACGTACTACTGTGCATCAGTCAAATTGTTACGATTTTTCTTAAATTGCTATAATAACTGTAATTACGTCTCAATTGTGTCTGGCAAAGTCACAGTGTTAGCTTAAAAAGAAGAAGTAAAATGCAGAAATCCATCGTACATTACGCAGCATCTGATGAAATCAATGAACCTAAAATGAAAAGCGGCAACTGTGCTTTTTCCACTCCATTAATGTGATTCACTCATTTATTCTCGCCGTGTAATCCGACATCTCGCTATTGCTGTTCTTTGTCTTTCTGCTCTCTGGTCGGTTAATAACTTGCTCACTATTGCCATCTTGTGCCTACATGAGGCTACAGGCTTCGTTTCTGTAAGAACAGAGGTCATTCTGACATTATTTTCCAAATCAGGGAAGGAAAGTGTATGTAGCTGTAGACTTATTACATATCCACAAAATCCACGTCAGGAAAAAAACGTCTTAGCAAGGTGTTTGTCCACCACACGCTGCCAGACTGGGCTTCACCATGCCTTGGAATTGCTTCTACAACTCTCCGTATGTCTGTTAAAGGTAATCACACCTGATAAACAACTGATCACTATCATGTTCTTGATATTCCATCATTTGGTGTTTTGGTGTTTTGGTGATGGTGGTGTAGAGCACTGTGTAACACTGTGTCCAGAATCTGTGGTAGGTGTTAAACCAGGTTGAGATCTGGTGTGTGTGAAGGTCATAGCATATCATTTCCATTCTTTTTTTTTTTCCTTTTATACTCATCAAACTATTCAGTGAGCCCTTGTGAAATGTGGACATGTCAATATTTAATTAGAGGATAAAAGTAAATCATTCAAGTCAAAAGATTGTTGTATTGACCTGCAGTGATACTACAGTGACTAATCATGCCTGATAAATAAATAAATAAATAAATAAATAACTGCCCCTCCAAAGCACAACAGAGTCTCTGTTTTTTCTTATTATTATTTTTGGCACCTATTTGTATTGTATTTACTTTAGATCAGGATTTTGTTTGATATTCACCTATCATATATATATATATATATATATATATATATATATGTCAATATACTATGTATATTATGGAAGTAAATGGCATGTTATCCATAGGTTTTTCTTTAATCCAATTTTTTTTTTTTGATGGAAAGACATGGTTACTATGGTATAACATGCGATACAATAGTAAAGTGATGGCAGATTTACAGTATACACATAATTACCATGAGATACCTTCAAAGAAGAATCATAGTTAACTATACAATAACTATGGTTACTTTGAACTATGATAGTAATATCATAGTTGAATTTAATAATTTAATTATTTTTATTTAAATTTTAGTTAAATCACCCTTAATTGCTCAACCTTCACTTCCTTCCCCAAACAACGTTTTACACTTTGTTCATGTTGGTCAGTTGGTCTACCTGTAGTGTGATACATATTCTCTACTATGTTAATAACAAAGGCCCCAGTAACCAAGTGTACACTGCTGCCATTCTGTATAATCTTATCTTACTACCACATCTGACTTGGGGATATCATGCTCTAATGCTTTTTCTTCAAATCCATATCTGTTATGTAGATGATGTAACTGATCTTTCTTGGCTGCTCAACTACCACACTATACAATTAGTCAAAACACAAACCGATGGGGCAATACTGAATCTGACTACCTATGGCCCCTAGGTGGACGAGGCCCTCTAGGGGCTTGGACTAAAATTGTCAAGAAATGGGAGACCCCAGAGACCGAATTCACACAGGAAACTGTAGCAGCCCTGAATATATTTATGCACTGTATAGTATTGTAATCTATAATGTAGAAAAGTGTGTCAAAAAGTATGTCAGAAAATACACTTGGTTACTATTTGATATAATAAATTATAGGTGGAACAAACCACTATTCTTTAGGCTTAGGTGCATCTTAAAAAATCGAGAGATCGTACAAAACTTAATGTCTGTTCATAATTTAATAATAATAAAAATAAACAGACATTTGTTTTATATTTATGACATGGTTTTGATTGGAAAATCCAATATCTCTAATTATTAGAATATTTTTAATTTTGAGTTTAATTAAAGTACTATTTAAATATTTTGGTCTTGTTCAGCACAAGTAATGACACTCATGGGGAAGTCTGCCAGCTTGACAGTTGTCCAGAAGACGATTATCAACATCCTCCATGAGGAGGATAAGCCACAGAAGGTCATTCCTTAAAAGACTGCCTGAGTTCTGTATCAAAGGATATTAATGGAAAGCTGACTAGAAGGGGAAAACCTAGTAAGTCCATGAGCAAAAAGGGATGACTGCAGCCTCGACAGAACTGTCAAAAAAAAGTCGATTCAAGAGCTTCAGAAGGAATAGATTGAGGATGGTGTCAGTGCATCAAAAGCCATCATGCAGGGGCGTCTCCAGGAAATGGGCTGCTGCATTCCTAATACCAAGCCACTCCTGAACCAAAGACAGGGTCAGAAGTGTATACCTGGGATAAGGAGAAAGGAGAACTGGACTGTTTTGCATTTTATTTGGAAGTCCTAGAGTCTGGACTAACTGTGGAGATGCACACAATCGAAGATGCCTAGAGACCAGTCTGAACTTTCCACAGTCTATTATAGTTTGCAGAGCCATGTCATCTGCTGGTGTTGATCCGCTCTGCTTTCAGTCAAGTCCACAGTCAAAGCCGCCGTCTACCAGGAGGTTTTACAGCACGTCAAGCTTCCATCTGCTGACAAGCTTTATTGAGATGCTGATTTCCTTTTCCAGCAGGACTCAGCGCCTGCCCTCAGTGACAAAACCACTACCAGATGGTTTACCGACCATGATATTACTGTGCTTGATTGACCAGCCAACTCTCCAGACTTGAATCCCTTAGAAAATCTATTGAATTATTGTCTGGAGAAGGATGGAAAAACCACCTGAACCAGCAAAACAGACCATGAGTCGAAGCAACCTGGACCTCAAAACATCTCAGCATTGATACTAGCTAAATATAAAAATATATGCTCTATATAATTACCCCATTTAAATGAAATTACTAGAATAGTTGAACATTTTCAGTATATTTTATTTAGATATGATATGTTTATAATATACTTAGATGCACTAGTAGTTATCATAGTATTCCTCCATACTAATTAGTATTCTGAAAAAAAAGGATACAGTTTAACCCATTAATATGATAGTACTTATTTATTAATACTTACACACTAAGTATACTAAGCTGTAGTAGCCTACACATTTTGCATTTTGTATATATTTTGCATTCATCTTTTGACTCGTCCCAAATAATTAGTAATTAAGCGAGTCACTCATCCAAGCCATGAAAGCTAGACGTGCGCTCCGTATGGTGGGAGTTATGTTTATTTCAGCTGTATCCACTCTGTGATCCACTGTGTGACCTTGAGAGCTCGAGTCTCCACAGTTGCACGAAACGGTGCAATCTTTTCTTTGCTCAGGCACAGACGCTGGCGTGCACCTGCAGCCTCATACTAATACAAATGCAGGCTTGGATATGAAATGCATCTGGTTGGCCAAGAAATATATACAAATGTAATTTTTTTTTTTGTTAGGGGAAAGGGTTGCTTGCTGATTTGAGGTGCTGTCACCTCTCGCTTCAGGTGACAAAATGCAATATGTGGTGTAAAATTGGGTCAACACAACACTGAAATAGCTGTGAGGAAGATGTGGGATGAGGAATGCATCTGCATATTCATATGGGCAGAATAGGCCTTCAAAAGGACACTGTCGTTCGTGCCTTACTCCGCACTTTGCACTTTTATTTAATTTATTTTAAAAATAACATAAACAGATGCTCGGTTTGTTTATGATCGTCATATGGACACTTGCCCTTTGTGGATAGTCCTGGACAAATCACACTGTATTAGACATTTATACTATGAAGTAATAAGTTGTCAAAGATAACGCAGACTGAGCTTAATTGCACAACATGTTTAGTATGTTTGTACTGTAATAAATTTGCTATATAGCTCTGGCATAAAGTAGCTTATTTTTTTAGCTTTGGTTACCTTGGTACATAATTTCTGCATGACTTTGGATATGCATTTGAGAAAGAAGAAAGTCAACTATTTGCTTACTCACAGCGGAATGTGACCTCCGCATTTAACCCATCCGTGCAGTGAAACACACACACACACATGAGTGAACACTAGGGGGCAGTGAACACACTTGCCCAGAGCAGAGGGCAGCCCCAAACAACAGCACCCAGGAAGCAGTTGGGAGAGTTAGGTGCCTTGCTCAAAGGCACCTCAGTCATGTCTTGCCCTGGGCAGGGATCGAACCCACAACCTTCCGGTCAAGAGACCGGTTCCCTAACCACTAGGCCTCATCAACTTTTTGCTCAGTAAGGTTTTACATTACAAACACTGGTGATGTGAAACCCGACATTTCAGTGACATTGACATTTCCGTCCTTTATCCATTATTTGCAGGCCTGTGAGCAATCTCAAACCTATTTTCGGATATACCGGATACTCAGTGTGGATCAGGACTTTCATTCAGCCTGCAGTTGAAGTCTACTGGCTGGTAGAGTTACCTGAATACTACTGGAATAGAACAGAGCGTTTTATTGTCATTATAGCAGAGAACAAAGCAATTTAGTGTGACACTGTACAAGACGAAATGAGAATTAATAAAAAAGGAAATAAAAATAAGAATAAGAATAAGAATACAATTAAAAATATAAAAGTTAATGTAAGTGTTGAAGTTTTAAATAACAGGACAAACAAGGTCACAGTGTTCAGGGTTTGAGAGGTGTGTGTGTGTGTGTGTGTGTGTGTGTGTGTGCTCGAGAGAGGGGGGGGGGAGGAGGAGGAGGAGGAGAGAGTATCCTGGTGGAAGAGGATGGGATTGTATATGCAGCACTTTGGCATGCAAATGTGTCTTTTGATCTCTCGTTGCTTTCAAAAATGGTCTTGCTGTGATCCTGTGCTGAATTTATTGTGGTGTCCCTCTCAATTTCTTATTAATTCAGACTACAAACACAGACACACACACACACACACACACACACACACAGACACACACACCCACAGATGTCTTTTTTTGAACCCATCAATTCCACGGGGAGCTAATTATAGTGATATGTATTTTGCAATCTGCATCATAAAACATAAATTAATTTTTCATGTTCGAGCAAGAAATATTTGATGTGTACAAACCGTTTCCTGCACGCGTTTTATTAAATGCTTTTTTGTTGTACAAATATCTTTTTTTTTTTTTACATTCTTGGCTAAGCTATCCACTAATTTGAATACAGATGTAGTATATTAGGGGGGAATTATGTTTCTTAGAATTTGAAATTTGATGTGAGAGGATAGACATCATGTGTGAGCATGTCGATTTGAATATCGATTACTTTCCAAAAATTGTCACTAATTTATTCACAATAACTGATTGAAAGTCAGACTAAATAACATCTTCTTTTACACCAAAATAATTTATTTAAAATGTCATAAAGGTAGAATAAATGTTGGTAGAAAACATTTTGAATACAGTAACTATATTGAGCTTTTCACTAGCCTGCCACTTTTAGACACAGAGCCGAGGCAAGTTTGGATGCAAGTGCAGGTCAGATTATTAACGAGGGCAAACCCTCAGAGAAAATCAACCCTGATTTGCTATGATAGTTTATAGTAACTATGGTAATTGTATGTGGATGCCAAATGGAATGTTTCAAAAAGAGAGGCATATACAGTATGCCAGCAATATACAGATGGTTACTATGGGGACTGTATTAATAAAGTGGAGAATACATATCACACTACAGGTAGGCAAACATACATGGATGGACTTTTTTTTCTATGTACACAAAATGCCTTTTTCTCTCAAATATTGTTCACAAATTTGTCTAAATCTGTGTTAGTGAGCACTTCTCCTTTACCGAGATAATCCATCCACCTCACGGGTGTGGCAGATCAAGATGCTGATTAGACAGCGGGATTATTGCACAGGTGTGCCTCAGGCTGTACAGTTTTATCACAGCACAACTCCACAAATTTTGAGGGAGCATGCTGACTGCAGGAATGTCCACCAGAGGGCCTTGTTGTGAATGTCAACACTGTGAATCGAGTGGCCCATGGTGGTGGTGGGGTTATGGTATGGGCAGGCATAACCTTAGA
>JAOVVF010000027.1:5682807-5694142 GCA_028565595.1 Duopalatinus emarginatus
ATACGTATTTATAAAACAGTGCAATGAGTGTGAATCATTTTTGACTCATCCTCATGTATTGTAAAATACAGACTCCATATACATACAGTCTATAAAGAACAGGTGTGTTTCTCTCCACAGTTTGATATATGTGCCAAGTGTGAGCAGTGGAAAGATGCGATCATTCACAATCATAATTATAAGGGTATGGACATACCCTGGAATAACTGCCAGTCACAGTTGTGGCCTACAGACAAATGGGAAGTGGCCAAGGTGAGTTCTGAGCAGCTCACTTAACACACATCATTAACCTTATCTGTGTGGTGTATCTATAGTGAGGTCATGGTAAAGGAAAAATCCACCCTGAGAGTGTCTGCGTATTAATCTTTATAATTAAGATCTGAAAGAGTTATTGTCTCATGAAATTCTGAATGTCTTTTATTAACGTATTGTTGTTTTTTTTATTAACATATTGGTCGATTTATTTATTGGTTATCCGTTTCCCACATTTCCTGTGTTCACTGGCAGCTGTGGCTTGAGGTTAGGGAACTGGTCTTGTAACCAATCACGACACGACTGCACCATCAAGACATGACTGAAGTGCCCTTGAGCACCCAACCCCACACCAATAGGGGCTGCTCTTACTCTGGCAAGTGTGATCACCGCCCCCTAGTGTGTGCAGTCACTAGTGTGTGTTTGACCACATGGATGGGTTAAACGCAGAGGTCACATTTCTCTGTGTCCAAGCACAGAAGATGGATCACTTTACTTCACTACACCGCCCTTCTACTGCAGTCTAACAGCAGCACCAGTGGGAATTCATTTCTTCTTATAGTAATATAGCAGCACTTCAGTTAATATGTGTTTGCCTCTCATTCTCTATCACCTGGACACTCTTTGAAAACATTTTTTTAAAGTCCTGATGACTTGGGTGTGAATGACAAAACCTTAAACTTACATGAGTGTTCTTTTAACCATAATATGACGTCTGTAGATGTGTATAGTGGCGCATTGTCCTGTTGGAGGAGGCCAAACCCATTCGAATGAATGCAGAGCATAAACGGGTGTAGCTCATCAGGAAGTCAGAAACCTGTCTGAGACGTTTGTAGATGTACCAGTGGTCCCATGGTATGCCAGCTAAACAATCCCCATATTGTTATGGAGCCACCACCAATCTGTACCAACTTTTTATAGACTGTACCAGTTTTTTTTCTGGCAATTCAATATAAACATATTTAATTGTTTTTTTTTGGTGGAGATTTCTTTTCAGGAGTGCTTTGCATTGATGTTCATGTAGACTATAGTCTGGCTTGTATTCCGCAGGTTTATATGATACGGGGAAATAAAAACCATCACAGTTATGATGAGTTTGACATTACTGCCATTCTGAACTTCATGTCTAACTGCAAGCACTTTAAAGCCTTTACACAAGGCCATTACCTAACCAAGGTAAGGTTCTTTTTTATATTTCCTATTTATTTTCTTTATATGCCTTGACAAACCTAATTAATCTGTTATGTATTGAATTGATTTGGGGGTTTAAGCCAATTGGGACATTGTGTTTATTTATTTTTTTAGTTATTTTTTTTCTGTTCACCCTGAAAGGTTATCAGCGTAAGAAATAAAGTGATGCATTCCCCTGACTTCCGGTTAAGCAAAAAGGAGATGGACGATAGTATAACTAATGTCAAGGAACTGGCTAAGGTTCTTGAGAAGCATGTACCTGGACTAAAAACCATATCAGAACGGATACAGCAGGTACAGCTTGGCAGTGCTGGGATTTAAACTCAAGGCTTTCTTACACAGTCTTCCACACAGTAGCATTTACTTGACACATTAAGGCTTAGATTTGAGAAAAACTTTCTTTAAGGGACTTTCTTTAACTTGTGCCTATCTTGTTTACATTTTGTGTCATACAGTTTAGGAGCATTTTGGAGAAGTGTAGTGGACAGGATTCAGCAGACGGCAAGGATAAAGGATGGAAGCTGCTCGACATGGAACAACATGCCCTGAGGGAGAAGATTGAGTTCCTGTCGCAATGCTATGAAGAAGATCAAGGCACAGAGCTTAAGGTAAAAGTAAGACTGAATGCTTGGATTAATACTGATATACCCAAGCGCATACAATAAATATCAGTCATATGTGAAATGGAAATATTTTATAGTATAGTATAACATCAGATTCGATTTGATGAAATAAACGTCAGGCTTGGTTTTGGTTAAGTGTGTTTGGTTGCTTATGTTAAGTCGGTTTGGCCGAAAACTAACACAATAAATATACCATTGCAGTTGCAGCTTTGAATCATTAAACTGAAAAAAAAAATAGCTGGTCGGTTTTTGTCTTTATATCTTCATGCTAGCTTCAGGAGGAACTGCAGGGCATGAAGAATTTTCTGGACCAAAACAAAGATTTGCTGGAGAACTTGGGCCCTCAGGTACAGCGGTTCAATGAAATACAAGAGAAGGTGAACAAGCATGACCAGGATATCAACATACTGTCCGACAGAGTTGAGCGACTGGAAACTGTCGTGCCCGGTAAGTAAAAAATGAATGAAAACAGAATTAAAGAGGTAGAAATGGATTAAACATACACCTGTACTTACAGTTGATCTTTCATGAGACTTGAGTTTTTAGTTGATCCAAGTAAAACAATATAGATGTTAAATTAATCTGATATTATTAAAATAACCTTTATATCCTGTTTAACAATGTAAGTTATAGGTAAATTATAGCTTTTAAATGATTAATAACATGCAGTATTATTAATAAAACCTGTTAGCACATAGAAAAGTGTTAGCATGTTTGACTTAAAATAAATAAAATGTATGTTCCCACGGTTATGATTGGTCACTCTCAAACAATCATACAATCACGTTATCCAGAAAAAGCCTTTAATCGCATTCAGAGAAAAAAAAATCCCAAAGCGCTGCCTGAAAGATACCTCTGCCATCAGGATTGAAATGTTTATTATATGTTAAAACTGATTAGTCATTTTTAATTGATTTACAGTGACACTATATTCTAAAGGGATGAGCGGATGTCAGTCATGGCAGCAAATTAAATACACACCCCAAAATCTAACAAAGCTGTCTGTATATACAAATGCATCTTAAATATAGAATATTAAACAAAACTGTCTATAATTTAACTCAGAAAGTCATTTATTGTATATTAATTACGTGTAAAGTTTTTTTGTTTTTTTTTACGCTTGATCTGCATGGCTCTTCAGCTATGAAAATCTCCCTTTATCAGAATATTTAATTTTGAGTTTGAGTAAATTACTGTGTAACTACTGCATGTATCTCTTGGACTACTTCACTATATAAAACACAATCATGGGAGAGACTGCTGTAGTTGTCCAGAAGACGTCCATAAGGAGGGTAAGCCCCAAAACTCAATTGCCAGAAAGGCTGATTGTTCGTCAAATGCTTTATCAAAGCATGTTAATAGAAAATTGTCTAGAAGAGGAAAATATTGTAGGACGAGAGGATTATCAAGGAAGGTTGATTTAAGAACTTTACAAGAAGTGGACTGAGATTGTTGCTAGTGCATCAAGAGCCACCAGGCACAAACATCTTCAGGGAAAAGGGCTACAACCGCTGCATTTCAAGCCACTCCTAAACCAGAGACTGTGGTCCAGAATTCCTTTTTTTTTTTAGATGAATGTTTGCATTTCATTTGAAAATCAGAGTCTTGAGAAAAAGTTGACAGAATCCAAGATGTAAAGTTTTCACAGTATGTAATGGTTTGCGATGCCATGCCATCTGCTGTTGTTGGTCCACTTTGTTCAAAGTCCAATGTCAACACAGCACTGTAACAGGAGCCTGCTTCTATATACTAGCATGCTTTATGGAGATGCTAATTTCCTTTTCTAGCAGGATTTGAACAGCAGCACCTGCTCACAGTAATAAAACTACTACCCAGTGGGGTTATTACCGTGTTTAATTCTCCAGCCAACTCTCCAGACCTAAACCCCATAGAGAGTACTTGTCCTTTTCTGTTTAAAACATATTCTAACAACTGGAGACATTGTTCAAATGCAAATGCAAAACAAAAAATAGTTTGAAATATGTCACTTTACTATAAATATGTAATAAATATGAAAATATAAATGATAAACAAGCATGAACCTTTTCATGATATTCTAATTGTTTAAGATGCACTAGTGTATATATTCACTCTAATGACAAAGGTTTCTGGACACCTGACTATAACACTTATATGTGCTTTTTGATCATTGTATTTCACATTTATTTGCTGTTATGATAACCTGCATTCATCTGAGATGACACTAGAGTTTTGAGGGTGGCCTTACGGCTTTGTGCTCATTAAGTTACAAGAGCATTCGTGATGGCAGGCATTGGTGTTGGGTAAGGAGGCCTGGGCAGCAGTGGGCATTTCAGTTTATCCCAGTAGTGTTCGGTGAGGTGTTGAGGTCAGGGCTCTGTTGACTTTTATGTCAACTTTTTCAGGACAACGTTGGCAAAGCAGGCCTTTGTGGAGCTTGCTTTGTGCACGGGTGCATTGCTGTGCAGGAACATATGGGTGTAATAGTCATGTGTTCACAAACTTTTGGCTTTGTAGTGTGTGTGTGTGTGTGTGTGTGTGTGTGTGTGTGTGTGTGTGTGTGTGTGTGTGTATGAGTTGGCCTGTACACAATTTCTCATGTAAACACGGTTGTTAGGAAGAAGCCAGTTGGCCAGAGATATCCTATCACGCCACATCTTAAAATCAAATCTACTTGTTTTGTACTTTAAAATAAATGCAGATCCAGAAATATAATACGGTAAATTGGTAAATGATAAGCGTTAACACCTTGTATCTTTACATGTATATATTATAGACATTGAACTGATTGTGATCCACAGACCCACAGTTCAGTGGTGATGTACTTAGGTTCAAGAACCATGTGTTTGAAGAGGCTCGAAGAAGGAACATGCCAGAACCTAAATTTACAGAGGAATGTGAAGCTAATGGTAACCAAACCATTCATTCTATTATAGGCATTTTGGATTGATGCAGATTTGCAATTGTATGTGTAATGTTTTTATAAAGTCATTACAAATGTCCACATCTCTATCCAATACACTAATGGAAAATTTTCCTAATTTGAATTATTGTCTCTTCAGGTTATCGGGGTATTGTGAATGTCCATGGACAAACATTTACAGGTTTGCAGGTGTGTCTTAATATAAAAACTGCCCACCAAGAGGTTGCTAAGATAGCCCTGGAATACATGAAATCCCACCCTGAATGGAAAGAAGAGGCAGTTAAAACCACTTCATCAGGACTTTCATCCACCTCAGGTAAAATGTTTTTAATAGCTTTTTACATTTAATACCTCCTTATGTTTTTCTCCCGTGTTGTTTTTTTTATTTTATTTGACAAAACATAATGCTTTCACAAAACATTGAACTGCCAGTTTTTTAAACAATTTCAAAACGCCCCTTTAAAAAGGGGTTCCTGGTATACATAAAAAATGGCAAGTCAGTGAAAGTTAAAAGGATGGAGACATTTAATGCAGTTCAATATATCAGATATCAATAATGCACTTGGTGTGCCTTGCATTTCAGGCCCTCTCCATTATGGTATTGTGACTGTGGTCCTCAAAAACCAAGAGGTTGTGTCTGATGCTTGTGCTCAAAAGGAGGAAGCCATTGAATCAGCTTACAGGAAACTAGCTTGTCAGTTTAAGCTGCCTTCTCTTATAGGTGGGTGCCAATAATTATGCGACTGTCATGGTTAAATAGATTTAACCTAGTGCTTGGACTTCCTCTAGCCTTGCTCTTCTCATTGCAGAAGGTAATACTTTTAGGGCAGTAGTACTGGGGCATTTCCAGAGGTGTAATTTCCCATTGCCAGTGGAACTCTCACTTGTCCAAGGCGATAAGTCATTATGCAAACTACAACTCAGTGGGAATTTCACCTTTCACGACACAGGTAATTCAGATGACTTCTACAATGTTAGCCACCATAGAAGTGTTTGACTGGACTGCCCCTGTTACAGCTGTCTATATCTTGCTCTATACTTGGTGTATGAAAACCTTTCAGATGGCTCCTCAAAGAAGAAACAGGCTGAACAGCAGGCAGCCAAGGTTGCCCTGGAACATTTGTCAGGTCTGCTCAACTGGACATTTGAGCCTGATGCTTGCAGTAACTACAAAGGTTTTCTGAAGGAACATCTAGAAGCCAAAGGTCTGAATCAGCCCGATTACAGAGAAGGGGCCACTGACGAACTAGAGCCTCCCACTTGGAGTGAAGATAGTTCACAAGGTCAGTTTGTCATTTATATTCAGTGTTGGGGAAGTTACTAAAAAAAGTAATCTATTACTGATTACTCATATCTGAACTAGAATTGTAATGGTATTACTTTACTGGTTACTTTCCAAAGAATATAATTCCATTATTGATTATTTTACTTTTAAGTTACACACTAAAACCCAAACAAATGTACTGGAATAAAATCTACAAAAAAATCAGGAAATTAAAAAAAAATCATTGATAAGAAAAAAAAAACATGTTTCATTGGTTTATTTAGGAACAAAATGTAGCAGCAGTAGCAACACCATATATAAAATGAACGTGACTATTCTTTATGGTTCTGTTTTCTTAAAACAAATCAATTTTCTTATTAACATTAGAAAAATAAAGTACAATAAACACTTCTTCAAGGGTCCCTAAAAACACTGCAACATTGCAGACATGTGGACAGGCAAGTATAAGAACTAAAAAATGTAAAAAAGCAAAAATTAGAAAAAAATGCATATTAGTTTATAATAATAATAATAATAATAATAATAATAATAATAATTATTATTATTATTATAAACTAATATGAATTTTTTTTCTAATTTTTGCTTTTTTAAAACTGATATTAATAAAAATTTGAATTGTTAAAAGTCTATAAAGGACATGATAAGAAAATACTTCCAATATTAAAAAAGATTTAAAAAAAATCTAATGTCCTTGTCAGAGGTTGAAGTTAAACCACCCTTTTTTTGAGTGTCACATCTTTTTTTTAACATTTTTTTTCTTTATTTGACATTTGATAACTACCTAAAAACTCTTCTGAAGCATTAGTGGTGCAATTCTAAATTATTGTGTGTGTTACAGGGATTGTGGACAGATTTTTTAACAGCACAAACTTTTAAAACAAAAGTTTTATTTTAGAAAGATACCAAATTAGGAAACAAGTCCAATTAAGCAATTATATTTAACGACTAGTGACTAGCAATATTTTTGAGTATGTATGAAAAAGGCATTTATAATAAACCATTATTTTTACTTTAAAATTCCAAATAAACATTTACACACTAGAAACAGAACCCTGTGTATTTTGAGTATTGTTCTTCAATAATAAATTAATAAAAAATAAGGCCACAGTTACTATAATGGGCAAACCTGGCAACCCGCTGGTGCTGGGGCAGCAGTTTAACAGTCTGTGTGACTAACACAAGTAACATGTTTTTATAAAGTTACTAACTGCGATGAGATTACACAATACCGAACTGTGATTCTTTTCATTATTTTCGTCCTGATAATAGTCATCAGATAATTGTAATGAGTTACAAAGTAACGCCTCACCCCAACACTGTTCATATACTGTGTAGATTTGTAACTGATCTTGAAAGATCTATGAACAGAACAGAACATTACGCTGTACCTATGCACAAGGTGTTTCTTTTTCTGTGCCCAATTGTAAAAAAAATGGTGTAATTGTTTTCAAACTTCTTGCATCTCTGCAGTATCCACTACAAAGGAAATAAGCAAGAATTCTAGCTGTCAGGCAAAGAACAGTGTCACTGTATTGCAAGATCTACCTACAGCAAATATAATCAATACTAATGAGAGTCAGGATACAGAAACACTGACCTCCAGTCTGTCTGAAACATCCAGCAAAACCGCCAGTATGGATTCTACAGGTACCCAGAGATCTATTGTACATGTACAGTAAAAATGAGCTCTGAAATCAAACAGATGGTATTTGTATTTCAGGCACTATGTATTATGGTGTTGTGACTGTAATCCTCAACCAAGAAGTTGTATCTGATTGTTGTTTGCAAGATGACGAAGCCACTGAATCAGCTTACAGGAAACTAGCTTGTCTGTTTGGTCTGACATCACTTGAAGGTGGGTAGCGATAATTATGTGACTATAACTCTTATGTAGATTTAATCAGGCGTTTGGTCAGAAGTCTTGCTCTTGTCTCACATAACAGGTAAAACAGCCGTACTGGAGCATTTTCAAAGATGTAATTTCCCCGCACCACGAGAACTCTCAGTTCGAGAAGGTGATACTTTCGTCTGCAAACTGCAGCTCACTGGGGCTTTCACATTTTCTGACGAAGGTAATTCAGAATTAGTCTATACTGTTGACCACTGAAGCCTTGTTTGACTGGACTACCTCATTACGTACTCTTTGTCATCCATCACTGATGCTTCATACTTGGTTTATGAAAACCCTTTAGTTGGCTCTTCAAAGAGGAAACAGGCTGAACAGCAGGCAGCTAAGGTTGCCCTGGAACGTTTGTCAGGTCTGCTCAACTGGAGGTTTGAGCCTGATGTTGGCAGTAACTACAAAGGTTTTCTGAAGGAACGTCTAGAAGCCAACCGTCTGAAACAACCTGATTACAGTTTTACAACAACCAGAGAAGGAGCCACTGAGGAACTAGGGCCTCACACTAGGAGTGAAGATAGTTCACAAGGTCAGTTTGTTTTTATTTATATCATTTATCTACAGTGTTGGGGAAGTTACTGAAAAAAGTAATCTATTACTGATTACTCATTTCTGGAGAATATAATTTGATTACTGATTGTTTTACTTTTAGGTTAAAGTAAAACCCTTTTTGTCGAGTCGTTTTTTTATAAACAGTTTTTTTTTTTTTATTTGATAACTAAAATGACATTTGATAACTAGCTAAAAACTCTTCTGGACTGTGAAACAGTACAAACTTGTAATTTAGCTTTATTAGACAGGTATTTTAGAGAGATACTAAATTAGGGAACAAGTCCAAATAGGTTATTATATATGGCTACCAGTGACTACCAATATTTTTAAGAAAATTACAAAAAGTTACTTGTAACTAACTTAAAAAATAAACCATCATTTTCAGTCTAAAACTAAGCTAAAGTTACACTACATTATTTGTCAGGAATCTCCAAACGGAGGCTTGAAGCTGAAGTGTTAGAACATCAAGATGCAAGTTTTCTGGACAAACCCAGCAAGTCCGCCAGGTTGGATTGTACAGGTACACAATGCTTTGGTTTACAGTTACAAAAGACACACAGCTAATAGTATTTTAAATTAGGGTCATAAATATTTTGAGTGATGATCCAGAAATCCAAAAATGTTTTCACAGCTTGCAGTTGTATCTCACCATTGTGTGTAGGCTATGTGTAATTAAAATCTGTGCAATATTTTTAACACTGTGGTTTTAGAAGAAACAGACAAACAAATTTTCCACATTTGCTACAAACCACAAAACACAAGCATGAATTATGTCTATGCTTTTACGCCTGATGTGACTAGCCAATCAGCACGCTGCCTACCCAGTAACCAATCGGCACAATGCCGACTGATTAGCCAACTGAATACTAAACAAACTATTCTAGCATGTTCTGTCAACCCTGAGAATCCCAATGAAGCATTGACGGAGCCAGACATTTTAAACATCCAGGGACCAGGTCCAGGACCATGGTAGCCTCGGAAGATTTAACCCCCGCCTTACAGCATCTACACAAACTATTTTCGAGTCATCTCAGATTTGACTAAAACAAGATTGTAGCTACCTAGAACACAGGTGACAGACTGAATGATACACAACTCTTGTGACAAGACAGATCCATAGATGGCGATATCGACACAGAATGTTTTTTGTGAGAGGAAACAAGACGGCTTTAGCTCTTATAAGCCACCTCCTGCTTACACTGTGGAGCATGTTTACTGTCTTTAATGTGAGACAAAGGCAAGGTTGAATCGAGCATGAAAAATCAAGAAAACCGAGCAAAACAGTGATGGTGACGGCAAAGAAGAACAGGATTTATTTGTGCTCTCAGGGGTTTTGTGTGCTCCAGGGGGTTATGTGTGATCTAGCTTTTCACAGCCCCACACTGCGAACACAGTTAACCCCTGGTGTGTCTTTAAAATGTGCAGTTATTATTCTGCTTTCACTGTTTTTGTTTGGCAAATTTGACTCCTTAGTCAGAGATGACAAAGCATATAAGGCAGTGATTACTTTTCCCAAACTAACCTTTATGTCTGTGTTTTACAGCCATCAATGCACTTTTAGCACTGTTTCATCTCAAGCCACCGTCTGTAACAGTAGAGCCTCCCAGCAGTCAGATGGTATTTAGCTGTCATATGGACGTCAACTTGAATAAATTCATATTTGAAAACCAGGAAGGAAACACTGTCAAGAAAGACGCCATTCGTAAAACCTATTTATTGCTTGGGAATGCGTTGGGAATTTCCGGAACAAAATTAGGTAATTTGGTGTGTACTTCAAAACTAAGATACAATTTTTCAAACAGTAGGTTGATGTTTGCCTTAAATCATTTTGATTATTTCATCTACTAGACCTCATGATAGACTAGAGCAGCGGTTCTCAACTGGGGGGCCACAAGGGGGCACTAGGGGGACTGCAGAAAAGCCTTAGAGGTTGTATCTCTTTTTTGGCCATCACTTATTTGGCAATAACTTAAAGGCTCAGCACCACCTAATATAAAAGTGTCAAACACATAAATGCAGAGGATTTTTTTTTTTTTTTTACAGTTTTTACAAATTCAAGAAATCCGGCTTAAAAGACTGTTGTTAAGCCCCGCCCACGCTGTTCGGAAACTGTCATAGACGTCGCACCTGTGATGCATGTGGTGGACAAGAACACTAGTAGATGCCAAAAAAATGACATCCAGCTATCCAGTCACCTCCACTGTCACTGCAGATTCATCCTCTTTGTCACATTCAGAAATATCCTCGGAATCTAAAGATCCAGCACTGGCGAGCTTGGGTTTTTTCCATCGAATTCCAAAAATTGTCAATTTTAAGGCAAATTAATCTGCTATTTTCATTTTATTATAATAATTTTAATTCACGTCTATATATTTTAGTATCTAAAACCATGTGAAATCACCAGAAAACTTTCTGGTAGGACAAGGGCCTGGTCCATCAGGTGAAAGTAGTGTTGAAGAAGCTCAAAAGATCTTGTTCTTTTTTTTTTTTTTTTTTCTGGAGGGGGGGGGGGGTGGGGATGGGGTGTCACAGTGGCACTTACCACTAACAAAGGAAAAAGGTTGAGAACCGTTGGACTAGAGGACTAGAACTAGAATCTTTTGTGAAGTAATAAAAAAAAGAATAAATAA
>JAOVVF010000027.1:5694242-5710646 GCA_028565595.1 Duopalatinus emarginatus
CATGCTCTGATTCCATGTTTCATGTAGTCTGCTTGCAACTCACACATTTCCCTCAAAACAAGTAAATGGAATCGATGGACCTAAACTGGGCATTTCATATACAAAAACTGGTGACGATAAAATAAAAGAATTGTGGTAAAACAATAGAAAAATATAAGCTACTCAACTAGTTCACAAACTTTCAAACAGCACTGTATATATATATATGAGGAGAGAGACAGAGAGAGAGGGCCAGGGGTGAGAGAGAGAGAGAGAGAGAGAGAGAGAGAGAGAATGAATGACCTTGGCCTTATCTTCCTTGGCTCGTGCTCTTTCTGCAGTCACAAATTGAACTATTTGCTCCAGCTGGGTTTGGCCAGAATATGGCACCACCTAAGGAATATTAACACAATGCAAATCACACACAAAAAAAGTTTAAATGCATGTGTGACTATTCTTCCCACATCCATCAACCTCCTTTTTTCCATGTCGATTTATTTTCATGACAAACAGCATCTAGAACAATGATCTCATTCCCTCTTGCTCTATTTTTCAATATGCTTTCAATAAATCTTTCCTCTAGGGTTTGTCATCTACAGTGGACAGAAAAAGTCTTTAAAAAAAGTGAGATTAATGATGTCATCTATTCCGCACCTTTAACGTGAAATTGCAAAGTAAACAAATGAAGTGTTAAACTACCAGAAACTTTTTGGTTAAAAAGAAAGTAAAAAAATACAATAGGTAAGTTGCATACATGTACACACCCAAAGTAACATTGTGTTGAAACACAAGTGGTGATCTCATTACACCAGATGACTATTTCACCATTTAGTTTTTTGCGTAAGAGTCTATCTGCTTGATCTCGGCTTAACATTTTTCCCCAATTTTTCTTGCAAAAACATTTGAGAGTTGTCTTTCAGCCACTGCTCAATAGAGCCTTCCTGAAAACATAGGCACGTTGGGTTAGGGAAGGAATTTCCTAAACACAAACTGCACCCTTTACATATTTAGCTGGATTCAGCTCAGGCCATTCAAAAACAGCAAAAACAACTTTTGGTTCAGCCATTTTTTTTGTTCATTTGAATGTATGCTTTGTCTTGTGCTGAAAGGTGGAAATACTTTTAATCTTTAGCTTACAATCAGACACCGAAATGGTTTGCACAAAAAATGACTTGTATATGTAGCTATTCATGTTTCCCTTCATGCTGATAAAAGCCACATTTTTTTTTTTTGAACAAAAAAGAGCAGCACTAAAGTATGATGCTGCCACCACCATGCTTTACCATTGGTTTGTGTTCTTTTGGTGCCAAATAAACCTCTTAGTTTTATGGGATAATTTAAACCTTTTGAAATTGTTCTCATCAAACCATAACTTATTCTTCCACATGTTTTGGGGTGATTTAGATTTAGTTGAACTTGGATGTTTTGTTTTTTTGTGTTTTCTGGGGAAAAGCTTTTGTCATATATTTCTGCAGTTCCGCTAATGTTGCTGGCAGAACCTATAGTAATTTGTGTTGTTCTTTAGTAAATTTTGGATTAAATTTTTAGCCTATTTTCCCTATGGCATTCTTAATGTTTTGGAAATTCTTTTGTACTCCACCCTGTTCTTTACCTTTCAACAGGTGACATACTATGTATGATTTGTAAGCTTTCTGAAGACCAAGGCAGTCAGATGAAACCATGATGTCCAGCTGATCCTACTGAAACAGCTGATCTTTACTTGGGGTTAATCGAAATAATTTCATTTACGACAAAAGGTACCTTTGAATAAATTTTGATTTCGTTCTGAACAGAGCCATGTTCATGCACTTTTTTGCACAGTCATGCAATTCAATTTTTTTCATCACAAAAACCTGCCATTTTATCAGATGTGGGTAGCCTTTTTATATTGACACTATGGCACAATATATTACTGTATTACACTAGGTAATGATATAACCTGGTTAAGATGACACGCAAATTTTAATTAGTGACAGATTTTCATTTATGCAATTTTACTAGTAAATTAAAAATTTCTTACCCTTTCAGCATAGACTGCAGGAAATAGTTTAATTGTTGGATATCTGTCTACCATGCGAATGTTCACATCATTTGCAGTTACATCGATTCTGGCGACCACCACATCCTCAGTGCCACTGTAGTGTTCTGCAAGTTCCTCAAATAAAGGAAACAGTGTCCGGCTCTCAGAACTCCATGGAGCATCTGGAAATATATAAACACACTGTTTGGGCTTTATTTTACCTTTCAATATATCCAGTAGTATAGAGCTAATTCTTTAACTCTATGTAGACGTTTGTTCTATAAACACAGAGTAATGGCACCTACAGAACAGAACTAAGACATTCTTGTTTTCATTGAAAGCCACCCTTTCAAAGTTAATCCCCACCAGCTCTTTCACAGGCTGCTTGTCCCAGCCATCAGGGATTGGTTCACTCTGTAGCTTTGGCTATAAACATACATACAGACACACATTCAAGCACATACTGTACACAGACATATAACGTTATTTAAAATGAATTTGAACTGGATATAAAGAAAGCATAATAGAGTAGTGAGTGTAAAGGAGTGGTGTGTGTTGTTACCTTAGCATTCCCTTGGAAGTAACTCTGGCAGAAGTCACTAATTGTTTGTGTATCCAACTGATCTGAAGGTAATTGATATTGTATGTTGTCTGTCAGGTTAACCATGCGGACCAGTGGAGATTCCTGTGTCCTAACACGGAAAAACTCCAAGATACGTCCATTGCGTGGTTCACTGGTGTCGATCAGCACGAAAAGAACCTGTATGAAATATCTTATTTATTTTAACTTTTAAACATACTATCTATACATGTATATTCAAGTATATATATATATATATATATATGCAACACTTTAGTTTTTGCTCCCATTTTGAGATGAACGCAAAGATCTAAGACTTTTACTATGTACACAAATGGCCTTTTTCTCTCAAATATTGTTCATAAATTTGTCTAAATCTGTGTTAGTGAGCACTTCTCCTTTGCCGAGATAATCCACCCACCTCACAGGTGTGGCGATACAATAAAAAGCCACAATGCCACAGATGTTGCGAGTGGCCCATGGTGGTGGTCGGGCTATGGTATGGGCAGGCATAATGGACAACAAATACAGGTGCATTTTATTGATGGCATTTTAAATGCACAGACTCCCTTAAAACCTGCGGCATCTGTGAAATTGTGCTGTTCGATAAAACTTCACATTTTAGAGTGGCCATGTAGACATAAAGTAATAGTGCTAGAGTGCTTAAGTGATGAGAAATATTGAATAATTGCACGTATAAGCTGCATTTATTTCATTATGCATTTGTATTTGCATTTGAGTGTGTTCCAATCAGTGTGTGTAGACACTGTGTGTGTTCACAAGTTCAACAGTCCTGATAGGTTAGCATGTTGTGTGTATTGTATGAAATAGTTAAGTAACACTTTGCAACACTGAAATTTTTAAATACTGACCCCATACCATTATTGTGCATGTTTAAAATGGTAGCCTATTACCATTACATTGTGATTTAGTTTACTATATTATTGTACAAAAAAAAAATACTAACATTAATTTTAATAAAAATGCTTTTAGCATGAGCTGCCAGAACCGCTTTAATCAGCTAGTTTTGAGATTCTACAAGTATCCGAAACTATATTGTAGGAAGGAAAATAAGGAACACCAAAAACGAAGACTGTGCCTGATGTAATCTCATACTTTCAGAATGGACTATACATATAATGGTCACCGAGACATTCGGTGACATTTCTTCCTCATTGTGACTGTTGATCTGTATTTGCATGGTGCTGCTGCAACCTGATTGGCTAATTAGCTGAATAAGCAAAGTGGCCAGTGAGTATGAATAGATAAACCCTAAATTAGTTCTTGTCAATGAAACATGCTTACATGCATGAAGACCTAAATATCTTCAGCACATTATGTCAGCAGCAGATTGGCCAGGAGTTTGTTCCATTACTTAAAAACACAGGGGAGTCATCTCTGTAATAACTCTCTTTAACCTATGACGAATCATTTCTGGTTCCTGATTGGTGTTGTCACATCCTGCATGGCACTTCCCCATCCACATCATGTCTGAATTTCAAAATCACCAATCAAAGATTACTTAGAAGCTGGAAGATGATAGGACTGACCACACTCAATCAACAAAACACCAGTGACTTGTAGAATGAAGTACGAAGTATATAAAGTATATACAGTGTGTTTAGGTGCACTGGAGCTGTTTAGATAGCTCATGGAGACCCTATGTATATAGAGTATATAAAAAAAACACTGTATTCATACCTTGCCTCGATATTCTTTGGCAGAGCTTTTGAAGGCACGATATGTTTGTCTGAATCCTTTGTCATTTTTGTCAATGAATAAAATCAAGTGATTCTGCACCACAGAGTTTAGTATCTTTGACGATGTCTGAGGGGAAGCAAAGAGACAGAACCTCAAACTGACATTTAGAAACCTTGACCAGCACTTAGAGGGAAATAGACTTAAATATAAGAACCTTTCCACTGTATTCAGTCACCAAAGGCATCTCGTGTACTCTGATGAAGTGAATGACATCCTCTTTCTGTGTTTTGCTTGTCATCTCAAATGTTTCTGCCACTTTTGACTAGAAAAAAAAATATAAAAATGACACGTCTGCTTTATGCTACTAACTTTTTGCTATGCTAAGAGATTATGCAAGGCCTTATAGAAAGTTATAAAACTTATATGTGACCTGATCTGCCAAAATGAGTCGGAAGTCGACGTTCTATTTTTTTTTTTTTTTTTTTTTTTTTTTTTTGATACGGCCCGATTACACTGAAATACATCAAAAATATAGATTTTTCTTTTCTGGTCGTATATGAAAGAATATATCCTCAAAATTAATCTCACAAAGTTTCATCATCACAATTATTGTATATGCTCTTTAATGGTTATTTAAATTGATTTGCAACTCACAAATCTTACAAAAAATGTTTAGAGACCAAACCTGAATTTTGTATTTTTGGTCACCGTGACTCATTTTGCCAGATCAGGTCACATATGTCTGTTTCTAAAAATAATTAATTAAATTCTCACCTTTCTGAGAAGAACAACTGAGTCATCAAACATATCATACTTGCTAAAGATCTGCTCATTTCCTGTTACACCAAAGGGCAAGTCAGCAACATCAGCAGCCACGTCGTAAAAAATCTTTATTAAGTCTGTCTCAAGATCCTAAACACACACACACACACACACACACACACACACATATATACACACAACTTTGAGTGATTTAAGTAGCCTATAATTTAAGCTTTTTTGTGCATGAGAAAACTGTACCCTGTTTAAATTCAATTAACAAGATGCAATAAAAGCACCCATTTTTTATCAGGTATTAGGTAAATACAACCTCGGATAAACAACACATGACAAGTTACACTATATAATTATTCATCTAACAACAACTATTATCTAAACCAAGTGTGTGAAAAACTCAGTACACCCTAACTGCTTCCATATGAATTACCAGAGCAAGTAGCTTCCAGGTGCTGCTAATCAAATACCCTGGAATAATTGATCCTCAACAAGTGTGACCACTTCTATCAAAGCAGACGTTTTTAGCACTTTGGTGGTCTGGATCTTTCAAATGTGTATTGACACCATGTGAAGAAGAAAAAATAACGAGTATTAATCTTAGGGGAGCAATTGTTGGTGCACATCAATCTGGCATGGGTTATAAGGCCATTGCCAAACAATTTGAAGTCTATCATTTAACAATGGGGCAGCTGTGGGCTTCTGGATAAGGAACTAGCCTTGTGACCAGAGAGTTGCTGGTTTAAGCCCAACTTAAAACACTCAACTGCAGTGTCTTTGAGTAAAGCACCTAACTCCCAGATGCTCCCCCGGTGCCAGGTACGTGTGCTTACTGATCCCTACTTTGTGTGTTTCACTGCATTGATGGGTTAAATGCAGAGGTCAGATTCCTCTGTGTGCAAGTATAGTGGTCAATGAGTATTTCACTTAACTTCAGTGAGAAAGATTATTCACATATGGAATGCATTTAAGATAGTTATCAATCTTCCCACAAGTGGATGTCAGGAAATTTATACCAAGGTCAGGCTGTGCAATGCATCTCAGACTCTACAGGCCTCAGTTAGCATGTTAAATGTTTAAGTTAATGGCAGTGCAACTAGAAAAAGACTAAGTAACTATAGCCTGTTTGGAAGGGTTGCTAGCCTCTAGTTGTATTTGTATTTTTGTAGTTTAAAGACAGATATGAGGTTATCTATCTATAATGCAACAAGACAATAATCTTAAGCACATCAGCAAATCTACAACAGAATAGCAGAAAAAGAAAACGATCAAGGTGTTGCAATGGCCCAGTCGAAATCCAGACCTCAACCCAACTGAAATGCTGTGGCAAGACATTAAGAAAACTATGCGTAAACAAATGCCCGCAAGCCTCAATGAAGCGATGTTGTAATGAAGAGTGGGCTAACATTCCTCCAGAATAATGTGCGGGACTGATAAAGTAACAGAAAATTAATACTTTAAGTTAATGCTGCTAAACATGGTTCTACAAGCTATTTATTTTTAGGTTGTACTTAGTTGTTCACACATAACTTATACACTTTGCTTTATTGTTGTTAAATAAATAATGGCACAGTGAAATATGTAGCGTGTTGTTTATTTGATGTGGTATTTACCTAATTTTAATCCAATTCAAAGAGTAAATACTCTTAATGTAAATATGCAAATATACTTCAAAAATACTGCACTACACCTTAAATAATCCAAGAACCACAAGATCTTCTTCTGCAGTTAAGCTCTCCAGCTGGCTGAGATCAGTAATTAAGACAGCTTTAGGCCCCCCTCTTCTTTCAAGCCATGTTATGATGGCTGTAGAGCTCTTCAGAACTAGAGGTAAAAACATATCTGCTTAGTCAATGTAATAAATCATCCCAATACAATTTAACGCAAAATGCAGGACACCAAACCTGCGAAAATCAGTCATTTTTAACTGACATTAAAACAAATTAAGAAACTTTTTATTATGAAAATGATCATACATCACAACTCCAACATGCTCAGACACCTTTCTGCTGTACCAATTAATGTTAAGCCTTAAAAGTAGGTTTTACCATTTTTGCTCACCTTTCCTGTTTTCCTCTCAAGCTGATTTTTGAAAAGAGACCTCATTGAATTTGGAGGCTGCTGGAAAACTGTACTCAAAGTAATCATGTTCATCATCAGTTAATAACTCCACTCCTAACTGACTCTGCCTGGGGCGATAAACAAAGCACCCTTCAGGCATCAGATTGTAAGGATGCGGACTGGCTGAATTTATGTTGCTATGTGTGTATTTTGTCTTAGCTGTGGTTTGCCATTGGCTGTTCTTCTGCTCTTGCTGAGTTTGGGGTAAAAGATTGGTCTTCCCCTGTCTGGTTAGAGTAAGCTGGCTAGCCTGGCAACTTTCAGCATCGCTATGCTAAAACGTTTAAACAGATAATTATCAGAGGTGTAAAAGAACTACCATGGCTAAACTCGCAACTACGGTAGCTAGCTAGAGTTGGTTGTCGTTGGAAATTTATTTGAAGCAATTAGGACTTGTTCTCTTTTGTTGTGTAATCCTGTTTGGGCTGATTGTCTGATTTTTACTGCAATTTTACTGCAATTTTACTGCTTTTACTGTGCTCCAGACAGAGATTATTTTTTGTGCTTCAGCAACAAATAAGCAGCTTAGAAGGAAGATTGTAAAATCAGAGTATCTTAAATTAATCTGGTTCTGTTATTGGTATGTGGATATGAATATATAGCTAATAAAATAGACTAAGGTAAGCAGCTAAGTCTCCAAATTAAAAAAAACCTCCAAATTAAAGAATTAATTGACTTTAATGGCATGCTGTCACTGTTCGCTATTGACTCAAAGTAACAGTGAATGAGTTTGCAAGTTAAAGTAAGTTTTAACAGATACAAACAAATGAAAAATACTTTTAATAATATGCACACATACCAAAATTATTACATGGGTAATGAAATATTTGTAAAAAGGTGTTTTTGTTTCTGTGAGCAACTTGAACTTGGTTTCAAGGTTAGTTTTATTTCATATTAAACCATGTATAAGGTCAAGGAAATAAATGAAAAAAAAAAACATTCTTATTGTCTTTTGTTATCATTATCAATAATCAGATAATCTATGTGTCATTAAGACATCAGTAACACTGCATAAGTAAGTAACCTAAAATAAATATTGGGTCATCACACCATCACAACATAATTATGGAAAGTATCACTTCTACATACCTGGACACTGAACAGGGTTATACATGTCTCCAGAGACATATAGTCGTAATGATGGCACTGTGGTCACGTTTAAGGATTTGGCGAGGTCTTTTTCTTTAGAGACATCAATCTTTCCTAGTTTCACAGATGATTTGGTTTCCTTGAGCACACTGGCTGCCTTTGAAAACTCTTGAATTGAGCCAAGGGACTCACCAGAGAGAGCAGCATCTATACAGGCGTATTAATTACCATCGCATAATAATCAGTAAAACCAAGGATAACAAAGTTTAAAGTATATAAATGTAGACTAAACCTTTATATATATATATTTATTTTCTTTACCTATTTCTCTATACTGCATTTGTTAATTTCAAAATGTTGGCTTTGGGTCAAGATTAGCATATCGATGTACAATATGTTTTAAAATTTACAAATATGTGTTACTTGTATACTGTCTGTACCATTAATCCTGTTATACTTTGGTCATCCATAAGCTTGAAACACAAAACAGACAAATATATCTATTCAATATAAGTTCAGCTTCAAGTCCATCATACTGGAACTGCTTAGTAAAAGTTAATAAAATAACTGCAACTGAAAAGTACAGTCATGTCAGCGGCACCAAGTTTCAAAAGAAAACAGAGATAAAGACACGGAAACACAAAGACAGACAGAGAGAGAGAGAGAGAGAGAGAGAGAGAGAGAGATACTTACAGAAGTGTACCAGTAACTGGCTGTGTTGTTTAAGTGCTTGATTAAAGTTGCTTTCATTCAGCACCAGCACCTCTTTATCCTCTGAAATGGCTTCACCCTCTTTTTTACCCAATATCCCACTTAAACATGCACTCAGCAAGACAATATATATCTGCATCGACTTCATGTTGTCTTGTTTTACACTGTGCTCACAGGCCTAATAACCTTTAGAGCACGAATAATGAGTCTTTGTAGTAACTGATATCTATGTGTACTTTGGTAATGGACTACTTATAACCAATAGGAGGAGAGAAAGAAATAGAGATAAGACTCCGCCACCAGCATGAAGGAGTAGGTGGGTGACCTTATAGTGTCAAATTTTATCTTTTGGCTTGGACTGATATGTTTGTGTAACCTCTGTGTTCACTTGTAGCTCCAGTAGAACAATGGCTTCAGAATGGCTACAGAACATTGGCATGAGCGGAGCATGCAGATCAGATGTGCGAGAAAAAAAAAAGAAAAAGCTTAGTTCTTTATGCATTTGCATGAAATATAGCAGCTTAAAATACCTAATAATAAATAGTAATAAAATAAATCACCTACAAATTTTTATATACAGATATGCATTATGTAAATTACTTTTTTAATTCATAAAAATATATACTGTATGTCAGTGTGGCACAAACACCTCAATCCAGGGGCAGTTCTAGACCAAAATCAGTTCTAGACCAGTGTTTTTTCAGGGGGCCACATGTAAGGACAAAACACACCAATAATTAAGCATTCAAAATGTTTACTTTAGTTAATTATAAAACTAAACAAAACACATTGAGCATTGTCTGTACAATGACACCTTTTTAATTGATGCATAAATCTCATTTTTTTCAAGTACAGTAATGAAATAAAATAGGAAGCAAAAATTAATTTGCTAACTAATTATTACTCTTTTGATCACGTGAGGGAAATTAGATCTCTGCCTTTAACCCAACGGTGAATGTGTTAAATACACACAACACACAGTGAAGTGTACTAGCCTTCACACTACCCCAGCACAGTTGGCTGCCCTAAGCCCTAACTAGGCCACTTATTGTTTGTGGACTGTTAAGAAAGATAAAGCAACTTGGTGAACATGACATCATGTTCACGGACTCCCATGGCACAAACATAGCAAGACTGAGGCAAGGCGTGATTAAGCGCAATAAAGCGGATTTATAATCGTAGTGAACAACAACAGTAAAACATGAAAATGTGCAAACACTGACGTAATGAAATTGAATGATTTTCCTGACCTTCGCCTCTCTGCAGTCGTCCTTACAGGTGTATCCCTGTTATCTCACGCTGCTAGTGGTTTTTCAGATGCAGGTAACAGTGTGGGTGTAGCGCTTTAAGGAGTCTGTGTAAAATGCTCCGTCAGTTCCGATCTTTTAGCCAGCGCACGTTGCCGTAAGAAATTAATAAAACTTATTAGCTGTTCAGCACAGGGGCCACAACAGGGGCCAGGAGCAATTTTACAGGGGCACTGGCCTCTGTTGGCCCCCGTCTAGAACTACAGTAATATACTACAGCTGTAATATACTACAGTTTACAGCACTATACTATATTATTCCTATATTATAATGCAGTACAGTATACTACACTATAGTAAAGTGAAAGTGAACTATTTGCCTACCGTGCTTGCACACAGAGGAATGCGACCTCTGCATTTATCTTATCCGTGTAGTGAAACACACACAAGTGAACACTAGGGGCAGTGAACACACGTTCCTGGAGCGGGGAGGGGGGGCAACCCCAGACCAAAGCGCCTGGGGAGCAGGTGGGGGAGTTAGGTGCCTTGCTAAAGGGCATCTCAGTTGTGCCTTCCTCTGTGTAGGGATTAAACCTGGGACCTTCTGGTCACAAGACCGGTTCCCTAACCACTATGCCATGGCTACATATACAATTTCTTTACTATTAGTATACTACACCCTACTATATTGTTCCTATACTATACTACAGAATCCTAAATTATACTATAGTATGCCATAGCATAGCATAGTTAGTTCCTGTTACCACACAGATTGCCGTTCTTACAGAGAAACCACACAGCACAAGGCCGTCTGTCCCGCTGACTTTCCAGTGTTACAGCTTTACCTGCAAGACTCCTTCCATGTATGCTCCATCTACGTTGTGTTTCAATCTGTTTATGTAGACTATCATGTAGCATTATACAAGTCCCTGTTGCAACAGAAACAATATCATGAAACCAGAACCGTTATCCAAGCTGCTGTTCTGAAAACGAATCAACACTTTTAAACCAATGAGCATTGAACGGCGCTGTGGTATAACAATTCAGTACGCTTTCAAAAGTTAAAATCAAACAATATCCCTCTGATGTGAGGCTGAAGAGATGACATGTTTAATCAGTGACTTGTTTAGTGGTATTGCATGTCACTTGATCAAATCTATTCTGGCTGAATTTCCTTTGATGATTATTTCATCAAATGAAGCGTCAAGAGGATTTGATAAAAGGCTCCGACTGCTACACAAAGAGGGAGGAAATTATGTCACTGGTGTGAAATCAGGTCAGTCGTTTTGGCCGTAGAGGAGGCTTCTCACACTGTGAGCACCCTACATTCAAGATGTTTTCTCTGACAAATAACTGTGACCTTCTTCCAGCAGATGGAAGGAGATTGCAGCATGAGCTGGGTGGGACTATTTTCCAAATGATCCAGCACGAGGAAAGGACATGTTTGACATGACATCAGCAGTGCCCTGTGTAATTTGTGTGATCGGGGCCGGTCATCTGATCTGCTGTTATCAAACAGTGCCGATACAAAAGACACAAGCTGTCTGAAACACGAGATGCCCTGTGGTGAAAATGTCTATATATGACATTTTTCAGGAACATGGGCGTACCACAGATGAAAATATTGGTCATTACCCAGTCTGAGGTTTAATGGGTTGAAATCGTAGCCTGTGTGTATGAATTTACTGTATATGCTAAAGTACTTATTGTAAATATAAGTAAATATTGTGAATGCAATGAACACCATGCTTCCTGCAGAACGGTCCACAATTCTGATGTACTCCGAGGTGTAGGATTTCTGTGTTTCACAGCACGTTGCACGGCATCCCAGATGTGTTTGATAACGTTGAGTTTTTTTAGGAATGACAAATCCCCAAACTCGGAGGAGTGTTTCTTTAACAATAATTTTGTGTCTCTAGACATATGTGGCTAGTCAGGTAATAATTAGGATAGAGTGTTGTAGAAAATGTACTGTAGCCTAGCATCGTTTCTAATCAGAAGAGGCCAAACTTATCACAATGAATGCAGGACATTAAGCTGAATGCGCACACATAGCTTTTACCCTATCAGAGACATTTATAGACATATCAGGGGTCCCATGGAATGCCAGCTAAACAGATGTCGTACTTTTAAGGAGCCACTACCAGCCTATGTATTTTGCACAGACTCATCTGTGCCAGTTTTTCTGGCACTTCGGTGTATTTTACAAGCAAAATGCAGTGCAGTTTGTTTATCATTATGCAAGGGCATTGAGCAGTGTGTGTGAGATGGAATTCTAATGCCACTGTAAAAAAATAATCAAGACTTTGGTAATAAAGTGGCAGTATTTAAGATAATGAGAAAAAGATGCAAATAGGATACAGTGCTTATTCATCACCTAGTGACGTTATACTTACACAGATAGGGATATAAGTCTTTTGCCATGTCAGAGCCAAATTATACTAAGCATTAGGACATTAGTACAAGTATTACATGAGAGAATGTGTGGATTTAGAAGAATGAACACCGTGGTCATCTCAACTCACTGACTATTGCTGATTATACAGTACGATTTTTTTTTCTCCCCTGGAAAAGATTTATGGCTTACTCATATTTCAAACCCGCCAGCTTCCTTTATGACTGTATTCAGGAAGCTGTTCTAAATGTGGTCAGGGCTCTGAGAGGAGAATTTTTGTATTACGCTGAGAGAATAAGTCATCTAACGTGCTCATTAGAGCAGTGTCATTTCACTCACTTCGTTGCACGCTTTAACAAACAAAAGCCTCGGTCTGATGTATACAGATTAAATGATCTCCGGCTTTTTAATACGCACCAGGCTGAATACATTAGCGCGTTCGGTTCAATTGGAAGTCTCCGTAGCCATTTATTTTCAAGAAGCGTGGCTGCTTTATTGTCTCCCGTCAAAACCCTGTTAAACATGTTCAGAATGATAGCTTTCAGACGTCATCTAAGGGAACATGCTTTGCGGTTATCTGAGCTCCTAAAACTGTCCTGTACTGAAAAGAACATGAATTAAGTCTTAATCTAATGTACATTTCACCTATCTCACTGCTGTTCGGGAATTTATATTTTTTTTAAATGACCTGTTTGAGTTTTAAAGCAGCAGAGAAATGATTGCCAGCCTTATTTTCCCTGCGTGACTGATATACATGTGTTAAAAATATCTCAGCAGGCAGGATGGATAAGCGTAAAGCAATGATAAAGAGAAAAGAAATGATTTTCAGGTTTACTGGCGGCACAGGTAGTATATTTGCTTGCTCTAGTCTCCGTCTGTGAGGAGTTTGGTGTGTTCTTCCTGTGTCCATGTGAGTTTTCCCCAGGCGCATTGGTTTCCTCCCACCTCTGAAAAACACACATGGTAGACGAATTGGATGTGCTAAATTACACTAGGTGTGAGTGAATGGGTGTGTTGTACCAGGTGACAGATTGATGCTATGTCCGTGGGTATGATGTTTCGTATTGCATAAAATTGGGAAACACCCTTAAGGTCATGCTTATAGGATTATGGGATGTTTTAGCTAGGTCTTATAAAAATTAGTATCATCCATCTAGTCAGGTAATAATGTTGGACAGCTAGCTAGCAGCAACAATTAGGATGGAGTGTTGTAGAAAATGTACTGTAGCCCATAGGGCTGTGCGATACGGCGATATATATCGTTTGACCATAGAAAACGTCTATCGTTTAATATTATTATATAATAATATTATATATAATAATATTAATGCTCTGTTTCCTTGTGTCACAAAATACACACACAGACATTAAAAGTCTTTTTCCCACGGCACACCATACAACTAGGGGTGCTGAAAATAATCGATTCTTTAAAGGATTGAGATTCCTAGTCCTGGCAATTTTGAATCAATTCAAAGTGCCCAAAAAGCGATTTTAAAATTGTTAAGTTTTATTCTTTGCCGTTCTTACTCGTGAGTGTACTACATATCGCATTACATGTCCACTCGGCCACCGCAAAAGAGAGTCGTCTAGGCCAACATACAGCAAGCTAGTTAGCCAGCCTGTCAGACAGACAGACAGACAGACAGACAGACAGACAGACAGATAGATAGATAGATGCTCGGTACAAGTACAAGGCAACGAAATGCAGTAAGCATCTACCAGAAGTGCAAATAGTAGCAATGTGCAGAGTGCAAAAGTGCAAATGTAAAAATTGTGCAAATGAAAAAAAAAAAAACTAGTTTTTTTTTTAAAGTTACAGAATTTTATGCACAATGGTATTTTTGGTATTAATATAAAAAAAGATTTGATGCAATAAGGATCCAAAAAGTATAGTTTTAAATAAATTATATTTGTTTACATTGTCGTTTCATCTTGTTAACCACATAATTTAAACAACATTTATAAACTATGTGAATAGAAAAATCGTTCCTGAATTGTTTGACTTTGTATATTTAAGCAGTAATACGCTCTCAGGTTATAGAACTAACCTCAAGTGTATTATTTTAAAGTATAGAATTTTTTTTTTCCATGTGGTCCTTTTATCAAAAAAAAATATCACAGAGTTTACAGAAAATGTGCTATATCGTGATACGTATCATTATCAGGATATAAATAGACCTATATCGGGATATGAAACTTGGTCATATTGTACAGCCCTAGTAACATATTTGTAATTAGCAACTTAGCCAGTGCTGAACTGCAGGCTGATAAATAATTATTCTGAACAGTAAAACAGTTTAGGCACACGTAGCATGAATGAAACTTATGGTAAATAATAATTCGTTTCTGTTTGATTGACAGGAAAAAAAACTGTGACGCTATAAATAAAACTAATTTAGAAAAGGGTTGAATTGTGAGTGTAGTGCAGCACAGGGCAGTTGGGACCTGAGCCATGCTGATTGAAACGTTCTTTATTTAGCGTGCAATCAATGGCGATCAGTTACGCAGAGTAATGTGCACACGTCTATACTATCAGGATCAACAGAGTGAGTCAGAGGCGGTCACTTTCTTCCCTGCTGCTCAGTGATTGTGTTCAGGTGGAGACTGACAGTTGTAGTTATCCTCTGCAGAATTACAACCTAAATTAATAATGCGGTTAGTTTGATCGCAGGTCAAGTTCAGAGCGAGGACATGCGGTGTAATGTTGTTGTGGTGTTGTTGCCTCTGCACTAAGGCCCCAGGTGCTCTTTTACAGTTAGAAGAGAGCAGGTCGGCTCAGGACAGGAGCAAACGAGCGATAGAGAAGGAGAGAAGCACTGTGTTTGTGCATGCATGCATTTGCATGTGTTTATTCAACTCTTAATCAAATGCACAGCTTGCCCTGTTGTAGGAGTGGATGGCAGTGAAGGAGGCATCGATCAGATAGCATGTTTTTCTTTCCCCCCCTGTCCATGTCATGATGTAAAGCCTTTTCTCAAGCCCCTGTCTGCTGCGCTTCACTATCCGGCAGCTTTTCAGAGAGAAAAACTTTTCCCTGGGATCAATAATGTGCTTTTCTGTTTGCTTGTCTAACTCAAGGGCAAGAGTGTCGGCCATGATTATCCTGTTGAAAAGCCACACCAAAAAAACATTGTAGAATATTTTGTTAACCGCTTTTTTTTTTAATCGCTTTTTTTTTTTCTTTTAAAAAAGGTGCAGGCATACAATGTCCTGACTTTCAGCAGCATTTCTTTGCATGTGCCTAAGACTTTTACACAGTACTGTAGATATAGTATAACCGGTCTTGCTTGTGGAATGTTTCTTAAATATGGTGATGTCTTCTTTAAGACAAAATTGATTGCATTATGTAACATTTATGGAAGGAGTCTCTATTGTCAGGGCTTTAAAAGTAATAGTGTAATGATTGACCTACTGTGTTTGTACTCAGATGAATTTGACCTCTGCATTTAACCAGTTTATGCAAAGAAGCACACACAGTGGTAAAGGCAGACACTATGCCTGGTGAAGGCATGGCATCTGGGGGCACTTCAGTCATGTCTTGTTGGTAAGCGGGATTGAACCGGCATGTCTGCTTCCTCAAGCTTGAGCCTAGTGCTTAGGGAAACGGTCCCGTGATCCTAAAGCAGACATGGGCAAACTACAGCCGCGGGCCATATACGGCCCGTTGGGCTTTTTAATCCGGCCCGCCGAACTTGTCCAGGTTATATTATTCTTTATTTTACCTTTTCCCCAATAGATGGCGCACTCCAAAAACATTGACCTTTGTTTGAGTGTGATGTGTTACTCTC
>JAOVVF010000027.1:5710746-5724550 GCA_028565595.1 Duopalatinus emarginatus
CTGATCAAATGTCACTGTCTGTCCTTTCTTTCTTTCTTTCTTTCTTTCTTTCTTTCTTTCTTTTTTTCTTCCTTTCTTTCTTTCTTTCTTTCTTTCTTTCTTTCTTTCTTTCTTTCTTTTTTCTTCCTTGCTTCCTTCCTTTCTTTCTTTCTTCCTTTCTTTCTTTCTTTCTTTCTTTCTTTCTTTCAGCTATGTACATGGCCAAGACTAAGTCAAATTTGTGCACTTTATGCAAATCATGCAGCTATTAATGTTTCTGTCTCACTAAATTTTTATATCACTTTCTTTCTAACAAATATCTGAAACACTGAACTTGTGCTTCTGTCTGTCCTTTTGTACTTTGATTGAACAATGCATGCTCAGACTTTCTATATTTAGTTTTTTATCCAGAGGCAGTTAAGGGTGAAAAGGGCATGTTAAAGTAAATAATGCATACTGTTTGCATTTATTGTACCTGTGACTGTATTTCTCATTCACCTTCTCAACGACTGCTGATGACAGGCATCAGCAAAGTGGGATACAAAATATCAGCCATGACTGATATCAAAGTGACAAAACGGTTATTTACAATATTATCATGATATTAATCTGTAATATGTACAATTCTGTGTATTTGTCTTTCCACTGGTCGTGTTTTTCTGCTTCAACTGACAAAAAAACAGCCTTTCTGTACGTTTTTGTCCGGATGTTCTGTTTATCTTGCAAATTATCGATGCAGATACCAAAAACGAAAAGTTATTGTGGTGTTTTTAAGGATCTGAAGCCTAGTCCTGGAGGTTGGCTTTTACTCTTGATATACTTTAATTATCATGTGTATTGTAAATATATTTCATAAACAGACTGAACATAATATATAAAGTATCTCCCAGAAGTGAGTTCACCCCTGTGCAATTTCAAATAATGTCAAATAATTCAGAATTGTATCACCTTACAGTACATTACATGGGAACCCAATGATGTTACCACTGTACCACACCAATCTACAGTAGGTGCATTATTGAACAATAGGTATTTGCTCTTATGTAAAATTAAAAGCTAACGGTTTAGACTGACTATATTAATAATACAAACCCCAAACTAGGAACTCAATGCACCAAAAGTCAGTCAACCTTTCATTACTGAGCTTCAAAATATTTAACATGTTCCCCTTTATTTTTTGATGACAGACTCAATCTGCATAAATGTCTGGAGATTTTCTTCAGAGATAATTTTTTAGTTTTAGTTTTAGTTGCTTTTTGCTGGAGTGGTCGTGTTGCTCTACCTTTCTCTTTAAAACGCCCCAAAGTAAATCTAAATTGTTCGTTTTTAGTTTTACATAAGAGCAAATATCTACTGTTCAACTTCATTATATTTTATATCATTATACTTTAATGAGGTGTTTGGGGCAAACATTACATACGGAGTGATGATGTGAGACTACGGGCCATTTCCTGCTGTCATTGCCATGGAGGACAGCTATCAGTGCCCACATTAAGCAAACAGAGGACATCATGACTTAACTTGCATAGAGAATAGCTTTATTTTTCATTTAACTTTTTTACAATTCTGCCCCTAGATGTGGGTGTAAATTTGTTTGTATATGGGTTTTTCCTGCAATGGACTAGTGACCTGTCCACAGTGTTTCCCTGCCATCTGCCAATGACTGCTAAGTAAATTTTAACTTTCCTGAATTTTTAGCATAATACACAAAATATGGTGAACTATTATTCATAATCATTTAATTTATTACATAAAACTGTATATCATATATATAATTTGACAGTGTTGTACTCATCCAAGTATGCCACCGATTTGGTGATTTGCTATACATGACATAAATGCCTGGCTACATTAGCAAATGTATCGATAATGCGACTTTAACACCATCAATGCACATCAAAACCAAAATCCTGCATGCTTCAAGACAACCACCAACATCCCTGCATCCCTGTGCCAAAGCAACATGCCTCAAGACAACTAGCCTGTTGCACTCACACTTACTGTCATGCAATTCTTCAAGCAGCTGATCACGACACGCATAAAGAGCAATCATCCCACGACTTCTATCCATCTGTCACTGACCCATCTGAAAGAAAGCTCAGTTATATGACAATACTTCAATGTAGCATTTAACACAATCATAGCACAATAACTAAAAATCTGATCCTGCTGGGCTTTAGGACCTCCCTCAACTGGGTTCCAGATTGAGATATCCCAGTCTCTCAGGATCGGCAAAACCACATCCAGCACCACCACACTGAAACCAGCACACCCGAAAGCTGGTTGCTCAGTTCACTGCTGTTTGCATTTACATTTACATTTACGGCATTTGGCAGTCACTCGTATCCAGAGCGACTTACAAGCTTACTGGTATTACAGGTAGGCCTGTCTTGCTCAAGGGCCCTTATTGGTGTAGCACAGACTGGCTGCCCAAACCCGGGAATCAAACCCAGGTTTCCCAATGATAGCAGTGTAGCACACTAACCACTGACTCACTACAGCTGTAGGTCCTAGTTCAGGAGAACCTGCATGGACCACACTATTAGTGAAGGAAGAAAGTGAAATTGAACTTTTTGCCGACTGTGCTTGCACACAGAGAAATGTGACCTCCACCCATCCATGCAGTAAAGTACACACCAGTCAACACTAGGGGGCGATGAACATACATTGCCTGGAGCAGAGGGCAGCCCCAAACCATGGCACCTGGGGAGCAATTGGGGGAATTCGGTGCCTTGCTCAAGGGCAGTCATGTCGTGCAGGGATCAAACCCAGGACCTTCCTGTCCTGGATATACAGAACTACCTGCCCAGCCTAGAAAGCAATGCAAGCATCTCCATTTCCTGCAGACATGAACAAGAGCTAACCTCCCCCACCCGTCCTGAACACCTTCTAAAGACGGACAATAGAGAGCCGTTTAGGATGAATAGATTTCTAACAAGATCACTGTAAGAAAAAAAAAATGAGAATCGTGTTTGTTTAGTAATATGAAAGATTACAGTTTAATGATTTCTGCAGCATAATTATGACATTCAAGTCATAATTGATCAACTCTCTAAATAGGAACATATAGGATATAGGAACAATAGCTGATGTTACATCCTAATTCAGCCTATTCAACACAAATATGTCCTGAATGTCTATACACCATAATGAACTTTTTAGTTAGTGTTTTTTATGCATAGATTGCCATCTACTGGACATATTCACGTTGTTTTTTACTTAAAGCATCTCTTTCTATGGAGAAAACATAAAACCGTCCTCACCCCCCCTTCCCCATCCCCCACCCCTGCACAAACACACCTACATATACATACACCTGCAAAGTTCTCTTCGGAAAGGTCATATATTTGAATAACTATTTGAATTGCCAGGGACCTTGTGTACGTCCTCTCTGATCAGGTATCCACGCTGACCAAAACTGTTCTGAAGCAGCAGACTTGAAATCTGCATTGCAATCATCAGAAACAGGATCAGATGCTACAGGGGCACAATTAATCATGCCATAATACAGTAAAGTAATTGAGTATTAACTGTGCATTGGCTAGTTGATTAGAGCTGTAAGAGAGCAATGTAATATTTATTGCCCCCCCCCCTTCCTCCCCTGTGTGACGCATTCTTGAGCACTGAAAACAGCAGAGTACCTTATAACCTCTCAGGCCTCGATGCATTGTGGCATCTCTCTCTCTCTCTCTCTCTCTCTCTCTCGTTCTCTTTCAATCTCTCTCTCCAACACCAAGAAGAGCCATTTACTGCTTAAGAGCTATTAGTTGGCACAGTGGGTTCATTGTTAGATAAGCCAGCCTTGTCTCATTAATTTATCATGTGGTAGCCCATTAAACTGTGTGCTGGAGCTCCCCACGATTATTATATTTTAAATAGCATTTGCATGACTTTAATATGATACTTCACACTGACTTCTTCTCCTACCGAGAGCTAAATATACATACAATCGAGAGTAATTTGGCAGAGACGAGACGTTGCTGCAAAAAGTCACTGTGATGTGTGTTAAACTGCATTTCGTTTAAAAGTACAAATGAAAAAGGTGATGTAATGTAATTACAGACACACTTATTTATTTATCTTCTGCAAACGTTCCGTTAGGGTAGGTCTGTAGGTCTATCCTGGGAATGTTGGGCATGAGAGGGGAATGCACCATGAGTGGGATTCAGTTCAGGACGTTACAGAACACCACACAGACATGAGAGAAAAATATGCAAAACTACACCAAAGCTCAAGTTTAAACCAAGTGCCCTGAAGCTGTGATGCAGCAGGAGTATCCACTATGCCACATTAACACAATTAAAGAATAATGTCTTTTTTTTACTTAGGCCTTTAATATTATTTAAGGCCAAAAAATACACCCTGTTGTTAAATTTAAAAAATCCAAATAAAAGCAACCAAGTCGGTTTTCCCTCCTAATTTACATAAAATAAACAGATGACAGGTACATACAGTCCCCTCCAAAAGTAAGGCAAGGCCAATTTTATTTTACCATGTACTGAAGACATTTGGGTTTGAGATCAAAATATAAAAAAAATATATATATTTTTTTTTGCACCCACACATTTTACAAGTGATCATTATTATTGGAACTGGTATTTTTATCGTCCAGGTGTGTCCTGTTAGATTGATAGCTTAAAAATGAATAGCTCTAAATGTCCATGTTCGGTCCAAGTCAAGGGTTTGACCTGTGAAGACTGCATTTGTTGTTAAAAACATTAAACTGATATTAAAACCAATGAGCTCTCCAAACAAAGGCAAAGAATTTTGAAGGTAAGAAATTAAATTGGTGCCTTTGCACGAGTACTGGCGTAGCAAATACAATATTTCAGAATGTCCTGAAAAAAAAAGAAAGAAAAAAAACACTTGTAAACTATCAACCAGACATCGAACTGGTCAGCCACACAAAGCATTATGAGAGCTTTAAGGAAAGAGCCACTGGGTGACATTAATGACAAAGTTCATAGGTCGGGGGTGAAGAAACATTCAGGGCATAAATATGAAGGTGCATGGATGCAAACCATTCAACAGTAGTAAGAATTCAAAAGTGAGATTGGAACTGAAAGTAAAAACAGAGACGAGCCGCAAAGGTCTGGAACCAAGTTCTACCCTATAGTAAACTGATGGATATGCCAAAGTGTGGAGAAAGAAATCTGTTTATGATGCAAAACATACAAGCTCATATGTCAAGCATAGTGGAGGTGATGTCAAGGCTTGGGCTTGCATGGCTGGTTTTGGAACAGGCTCACTAATCTTTACTGATGCTGTAACTCATGATGGTGGCAGCAAAATTAATTCATAAGTCTGTAAAAACATTCCGCCTGCCAATTTACAGATAAATGCAGCCAATCTAATGGGGAAAAACCTCATCGAGCAGCATACCAATGACCTAGAGCAGTGGTCCCCAATCCCTGGGATGGGTCTGTGGGTCAAAACAGAAAGAATAAATAACTTACATTATTTCCGTTCTATTTATTATCTAATTCTGAATGATGTTTGTTGCATCTTCGTTACCTATTTTAGGGCATAAAAATAAAATGCTTCTTGTAAGAGGCCCTTGTCCACTCACATGCATGAAGGATTGATAGGGTTTGTTATGTGGGGTTTCTCTATTTTGTGGATGACATACAATCTACACCAGACACAGCATTGTCTGTTGATTACAGATATTATTAATGTTGCAGTCTTATGTTGAAGGATTCACTTTTATTATTATATTTAGAAAATACCATTTTTTTTATGCCGGTCGAATCATTTTTATTTTGTTGCATTTATCCGCCACATCTTAAAGGCAGGTCCGTGAAAATATTGCCTGAAATTTAATCAGTCTGTGGTGCAAAAAATTTGGGAACCGCTGGTCTAGAACACACAACAGAGAACTGAAGGGAGAACCCCCTAAAACAAACAACAACTCAAAGAATCTGCCATATATGACGACTCTGCTATATTGCTAGCGAGCAATATGCATCCATATATTAAGTGATATTTACTTTTACACTTCTACTCGCCTTAAACTTGGTCTGTTACCAAATGTGCCATCTTCTATGTTGTTTAACATTAAATATCTGAAAATAAACCCAATCGTTTTAGATGGGACTCTACGTCAGTGACCACCATCATGAGATATCATCCATAAAAATGAATGAGCCTGCTATGAAGCAGTGATGAAAGGCCAAGCCCAATCATGACACTACTTCTGCTGTACTTGACTGATAGACTTGTATGTTTTTAGATCATGAACAGATAATTTCTTTCTCCACACTTTGGCGTTTCCATCACTTTAGTAGAGGTTAATCTGACTTTGATTCTTAATTGTGGTTCGCATCTTGTAGTATGGCCTCTATATATCTGTCCTCAATTTCTTTTTCTTTTTTTTGCTTTTTTTTTGCGGACCTGTTTGACTCCAGCTCCTTAGCACACCAGTGTTTTTTTTTTTCTAGGACATTCCAGATTGTTGTATTGGCTATGACAAATGCTTGTGCAAAAACACTGACTTTTTCCATGTCCATTGTAAAACGCACTATACAAGTAAAATTGGATTGAAATTGAATTGAATATCTTGCCTATGGTTATCTATGGTTTTGTCCCATAGACCAAGACCACTGGTATTCATGTTGGTTTGCAGTGTTCACAGTTTAAATCCTGGGCTCAGACCAAGACTAGACATTTAGAGCTATTTATTTATTTATTTATCTATTTATTTATTTATTTAAACAGTCTAACAGGGAACATCTGTACAATGTACTGTACTGTCAGATATATAAGTACTATACATTATGTGATGGCACGTCATCAAGAGAAAGACTACAGTGAGATACCGTCACACCACTCTCTCTCCAACAGTTCTTGCCTCATAACCTTTTCCAGGCTTCATGTCCAGTATAAAGACTTCTGCATTACTCAGGGCTTCCTTTTTTATAGTGGATGGGATTTCTGGTTAGACATTGCACAATAATGATATGCAGGGTTAACTTTCTGTTTTTGATTATTATCAGTGAAACCACAAAACTGAATTTCTAACAAATATAATGCATGCTATTTCAATGGCTAAGATTTATTACCGCCCAAGAAACAGTTAGTGTGCTTCAGAGTGGGCAAATCCCTGTTTCACAAAACAGTTTACAGCAATTAACCATAATTAGGTTTTGGCAGGACCACAGAATGGTCACAGATACTGGCACATTTTTAGGGAATTATATATAGAAATAGGGCCAACATGTTGCAGTTCCTATGGCAAATAGAACTTATTGGTTATTTGGGTCTCCATATCAGTTCTTGGTGGATTGAACCACAAAGTGCAAATATATATATATATATATATATATATGTATATGTGGTTATGGGTCTTGAGTCAGTTATTGAGGTGATCTGGGACACATGTGGTCACAATGCATTTGTAGTATAAACACCAATGCGGTCTGATGCATCCTCCACACAATCAAAACACCGGATAGTCGATGCTGCTGCACTTTTCAAGGAAAATATATATTGAAACGTGACCAGCATGTTGCAGTGCCTATGACAAAATTTGTGATGAATTACACAAACATAGTGTTTTGGACTAAAAAAAATGACCTTTTTTGGTTGTTTGGGTCTGGTCTAGTGTAGAGACAGACCTTTACTGACCTTTACTGCTATGGAAAATGTTGCTCAACATTACACCAGTGCAGTAATCCCAGCATAGTCTGTAGATAATATATTCTTATTCAATTCAATTCAATTTCATTTGTATAGCACTCTTAACAATGAAAATTTTTCCAAAGCATTTTAACAGAAAAATGGGATCTGGATTATACAATTCTATAAATTTTATTCCTGATAAATGATGGCGACCAAAAATCAAAATAAAAATGAAAAATAAGTATATAATCTGATTTTGTCACCTGTCCACTGATGGACACTGACTGACTGAGGACGAGAATTCATCAACTATTCATCCGTAGTTATCTAGCGATGACTGTATGTATCAGTCACAGCTCCACAGGATACATGGTTTCTACATCTGTCCATCATGATGATCTATAGACCGTCCATGTGGGTTCATCCTCAGCAGCAGTTATGCTCAGCAGATGAGACTCCTAGAAGATATATGGGCATTGGAGTGGATCGGGGCAGGTCTGGATAGCAGGAGGAGTCAGAAATCGGGCTCACTGGTATCACCGGGTGCTTCAGCCGTATCAAGGGTATAGCTCATTGGAATGAGAAGTGGAGAAAGAGGACACAGAAGAGAATACACAGAGTTAGATAGCCTGTGATATGCTACTTTATGTAATGCTTATATTAAATGTATGTACTGTTGGACTTCAGATATCTAAACTCTTCAGGCATGAAGCTGTACAGACACTTACGGGCCGCAGCGATGTACAATAATTACCTCCATTACCAAGAATTGATTGAGTGCAGTGGAGACAGCTATAGCATCATTAGCACAACACATGCAGAGTGCGGCAGAGACTCATTTCATCTCCAATCAGATGCACTGCTCTCAGACTGCAGTCTCAGTAAGAAAGACAAGCGTCGACGACTCAGCTCACTTCCACAGACCCATTGCGGCTGTTGCGCGTCTCTATAAACGCTTGTGTCCCTGTAATAATCCCCTTCCTCCCCTCCTCATCCCTCCTCCTCATCACACACATACCAGCATCACTGATACAATTTGATGAAGAGCTCCAGAATGCCATAGAGTGACCGCCCTCTTTCTCTCTCTCTCTCTCTCTCTCTCTCTCTCCCTCCCCTACCTTCACTCCCTCCGGACGCTGCGATTAATCTGTATGGAGCAAGACGCAACGACGGAGGCCGTAGATAAAGCGCTCCAGCCGACCAGTGGCGACGGCGTCCTGGCGTGAGAGAGCCGACGTGTAAGCCACGTGTGTACGTGATGGGATTCCGGCGTCTGGTTAGAAGGCACGCATCGTGTTCAGGAGCGCGGGTTCAACACCGCACGCCGGACGCGCTGCACTTTCGGAAAGGGGCAACCGGTGCAGCAGTGGGGGCAGTTTAATAGACCAGGACAAGAAAAATTACTGAAGAGTTTTGGAGGAATTCTGTGAGGACTATTACAGTAGGGGACAGACACGATGCGTTCAGTGAAGGTGCACCGTCTTCCCCGGCGAAGACACGCGCCCTCGGCCGGCCTCTGACGCCGCTCGGGAGCGGATCCCACCCTTACCACGGAGCGCCGAACTAATATGCGATGTTATTTAGTGCTGAAAGCGCTCGCGACGCACCGTGATCAGGCCACACACCCACCCCCGCGCGACAAATGCCAGCGAAAAAGTGCATTCGGCTTAGGGACAAGCCGGCCAGGCGACTCCGCTGGTAAGGACGACTCGGACTCGAACCCAGGCGCCGTCCTCAAGTGGCACGCGTTATTTCTGCGCTCGGATGAAGACGCAGACGAGCCGGGGCATCGCACGGCGTTTTCTATGGTACAAGTGGCATTCTCCAAGTGCGGCGGAACTGATCCAGCAGGGCTATTATGCAACCGCAAAGAGCCCTTCCCTATGAGGGCGCCTAGGCTGCTGGACTGCTCTGCGCCCAAATCGATGTGGTTTCTTTGGAACATTTTCAGCAAAGGATCGCATATGCTGCAGTGTCTTTGTGGCAAGAGTCTTAAGAAAAACAAGAACCCAAGTGGTAAGCCCCTAGTGTGTGTACTACCTACCCCCTTCACCATCCCTCCTCATCCTCATCCTCATCCTCATCTTTCTTATCCCTCTCCTCCTCATCATCATCATCATAATCATCATCATCATCACACCCCAGTGGTGATGGGTGCTCTGATATAGTTGCAAGTGTCTGTGGAACTTATCGCAGCACAAATGAGACGTAGTCCGGTTGTGTATAACATCTGATTTGTGTACTACAAGCAACTTTCAGCTCCTCCTCGGTCTTGGTATCATCAGATCGTAAGATCATCAGATCATCAGCGTACCGTACCCTAGACCGAGACGCTGCGGCGCTTGTTGCTGTACTGTCCCCCCTCCCTGCTCTCCAGACTGTCAGTGTAAGAGAGGTTACTGCAGTAGTACAGTAGTAGTGCAAAGCTCTCAGGCAGGTAGAGAGACTGGGATTGCATTAAAACAAACTAACTAACTTGGCATCCCAAGAGTCCAAGCAGCAAACGCATGCAAATCTATTGCAGAAACTATTGCAAATGAACTAAAGGGTCCCCCCCTCCTCCCAACATCATACATTCCCCGCCTCCCAGGCTAGTCGTTGACGTGAGCAGTGACTGAAATGTAAAATATTTATAACGCACAAGGGGGGGTTGAGCTGTCCAGTCAAAAGCTGGGTGCTTTGAGTACGCGGCAACGTCAATTAATCAGTACCAAAAAAACCCCACATTATTTCCTGTGCCTTGGCTTATATGAATCAACAGCTGGAGGCTGTGGAATGTCTAATGCGCAGAACCGCGTCTGAAGTGGGAGAATGTGTTTTATGTCACAAAATATTGATGGTGTGATGTCTAATCGCATTACAGGGCAAGCAATAAACCTCAGATATGATTCAGTGAGACCCAGCTGAGAGTTAGAAAGGGGTTTTGAAATTATAACCTTCTGCAGCTGATTGGATATGCTAAATGGTCCAAGGGGTATTTCTGGCTTGTGCCAATGATTCCGGGAGGCCTCTGGAAAACTGTGACCCTGACGAACTAAGTGAATAAGAAAACTACTGACTGACTGACTGTAACTTCGGTCCATACAGACTTTGTCTTAACATCTATCTCAGTTGATTGGAAGCGCAAATGTAAATGGGGTTGAGGGTCTTGAGTCAGTTGCCGAGATGATCTGGGATGCATGTGGTCCCATTGTGTCTGTAGTGTAAACGCTGATGCGTTCAAACGAAAACACAGCCTAGTCACCGTTGTTGCCAGGTTCTCGGTTTGCATGTGGCGTCGGTATATAGGCTAAGATGTGCTTTTTGCAAGCATGTTTATTTAGGAACATGCTTCTATTGCTTCCTAATTGGGAAAAAATAAATGGCACGGCATTACCTTTAATACATCACAACTCTAACCATTCTGCACTGATGGCCATGCTGGACTTGGTCTGAAAGAGAAATATATTGACTTTGGCAGGATGTTTAGTCGTATTAAGGAAACATCAAATAAATCACCGTACACAAGCTCGAGTTGGGCATGTAGCCTAGTAGAAACAACATTTATAGCTACAATACAGAAACACTTCTTTTACGACACTTACATTTATTATTACGTTTATTATATGATCTGCACTTCAGTTATACTAAACTTCTGTTGGCCTCACTGTCTTATCAACACTTTCTGTACTAGGTCGCTGTCTCCCAGTCACTGCTGTGCAAGTTTAAACGTGTTACATCAGTTCATGATGACATTGCAAGAAAACATGGCTGCCCCAACTTTTTTTTTTGTTTGCACAAAAGAAGAGCAGGTTTCAAGGTTCAACAATCAAAAGTTCTCCATACAGTGAGATACATACCGAAGAGCTGAAGCCTAAAATTCAAACAAAATGCAAAGAACTGCTATCCAGGGGTGTTGTGTTGGGTTGTTGCATACACATCCGAACACCTCTGGCCATCTTGTCCAAACTGTCCAGAAACTTTATTTTGAGGTGTTATCACCTGTTTGGTCACCTGAAAAAAAGCCCTAAGAGGACAGAGATTGATGTCTGATAAAGGGGTGAAGACAGAGGTGCATTAGTGGCTTGCAGCTCAGAATAAAACATTTTTAATGAGGGAATATGAAAGCTTGTTGACAGATGGACAAAGTGTTTTGTGTAAAAAGCAGGGAGATTATGTCCAGAAATAATGTATTTGTCTTTTCTGAAAAAGAAAATCGACAGCCAGAGTGCGGAATATTTTTGATTTACCTCATATAATATATTAGAGTTTATATGGCTTGTGCGTGATGGTCAGGTTTTTCACCCATGCTTTGAATATTGTATCTGATCAGAAGTTTGTTCAATATAAACAGACTTTAAATTAAAAATATGACCAATCCTCAGCAGGGCCTAGTGGGACAGTCTTCATAGCTACTGAATCTGAGAGTGAGTGAGGTACTCCTCTGACCACTGTACAGTGGAATTCACCTTCACATTTAACCCATCAGTGCAGGGAAACACACACATGTACACTAGTGAACACTAGGGGGCAGTGGGCACAGAGCGGTGGGCAGCCCTTTTATCCACAGCGCCTGGAGAGCAGTCGGGTGTTGGGTGCCTTACTCAAGGGCACTTCTGTCGAGTCTTGTCGGTTGTGGCGCTCGAACCTGGGACAGACTGATCTGCTATATTCTGGTTTATTAAGGCAAATGTGAGAAATAAAGGGTCACTAAGTTAACAGACACAAAGGTGAGAGGTTCTTTATATGGTCATGTACGCTGTGTTGTCTCGTTTTGCATTATTGTTTTGCGTACCACATATTTTAGTGGTAATGTGGTTTACCACAACATAAAAACATTCCGGTGAGAGAGAGAGAGAGAGAGAGAGAGACAGACAGAGAGACAGAGAGAGAGAGAGAGAGAGTGAGAGTATCACATAACATTTAATTCAAATATAAATCTCACTGAGAAACAATGAGAGTATTTTAAGCGAGTAAAATCCAGTGTTTTGTTTCCCCGCAGTGATGTAGCATGGCTGTTTGGTGGTGTGGGACAATAGTTTATTATAGCATTTTGTTCAGTTTCATGACTATAAAACACAAACTTAAGACTAGGAGAGTCAAAATTTACATTATAAATGATATATAAATGATCTGAATAGGCCATGCCACCAGTAACACTATAGTAAGATTGGTAAATTAGTGCATGCAAAAATCATTACTGTATTTTGTTTTTCAGGATTATTTTCAGTGATGAAATGATACAGTGTTATCAGTGTATCCAAAAGAGTATACCAAAATTAAATATTTCAAAAAGAAAAAGCGACATTTGGCTTCATTTAGGGAAAATACAACAATTTTGTTACATAATCTGAGTGTGTAATTAGTGACCTGATTACATCTTTTTTGCTCAACAGATGTCACATGTTTAACTAATAATACATATAAAAACACTTAATTAGGAATAGGAAAGATAACAATTTTGGCCTAACAAAAAAATTATCCACTTGTTAATATCACCACTCTTATTTTCAGTAAATTTCATGAGGCACCCATTCATATAATCCATGACTTGAATTGTTCACAAACAACTTTTGCTGAAACAGCCACCACAGTCATCTATATACAATGTAACTATATGTATTTTATGTAAGGGACCTGTTAGAAAAACACCAGCTCTCTGAAACCATGGTGGCCAAACAACATGGCTACACCCAGTCCTGATACTTGTGTTTGTCTATTTAAACCCTGCCTTTTGTTTGGCTCTTTGTGAACTATGTGGTCTTCCTGTGGGAGCCCAGGGCAAGCCGTGGTCTAAGTTTAACATGTTCTAGTTCTGACCCTGGCGGTTTCTCTGACCGAGTTTTCTGAAGTCTCTGATGTCCTGCCTGTGCCTCGCCTGACTGGTGCTTGTTTGTGGATTTCGATTTTGGGTTATATTTTGTGGCTTTGATTGACTGAGTTTTATATTAAATATCTGCAGTTGTGTCCACCCTGTTTCAGCAAGTGTCTGTGGACTTTTCACGACCACAGATTATAAACCAGTTGAGAAAGCAGGAGTATTTGGTGGAGTATCTGGTGGAGTATTTGGTGGAGTATCTGGTGGAGTATTTGGAGGAGTATCTGGTGGAGTATTTGGTGGAGTATTTGGTGGAGTATCTGGTGGAGTATTTGGAGGAGTATTTGGAGGAGTATCTGGTGGAGTATTTGGTGGAGTATTTGGAGGAGTATCTGGTGGAGTATTTGG
>JAOVVF010000027.1:5779214-5800529 GCA_028565595.1 Duopalatinus emarginatus
TACTCTTACTGAAGCAGCGCGCGACAAGCCTCAACATGAACTACGGGTGAATCGCAGGGCCAAATTAGAATTTGCGTAAACGGCACTATTTTTTTTAATCGCGATAATTTGAGATCGCGTTAATGTGTTATTATTGCGTTAACTTCAACAGCCCTAGTAATAATGAATATTTTTATATTGCTTTAATGTAGATAAAACAACATTTTGACATCAAAGAAACATTGTTAACCTAAAAAATATATACATATCATTATTTCATCAAGAAAACAAATATATCTGCTTTCGTTACGTCTAATTTGGACTAATTACTGCCTTGCTGTCTGGACGGTCTTATGGGTGCCAACAAAGGTCCACTTTTTCCAGAATGAAGCATTCACACTAGTAAATTTTGACCTCCTACTGAATCTACATATCCATTGGCTTCCATTTAAATTTCCCATTGTCTGTAAAAGTACTGCTACTGACCTATGAAGTATTAAATGGAGCCAGGCTGTAATAAGTGAGAGAGCCTTCTATTATGATCTACAACACCTATTTCAGTCAAGAGGTGCAAGTACTTCATCAAAGCTAGAATAATACAAATTCCTCCTACAAAGCCTGGTAAATATCCAAATAGCCTGTTAATTACAGTCTTTGTGTCTAGGTTTAAAACCTAAATAGGATTTCTATTCCATTGTTAAACAAGAGATACAAATAACATGCTGTGCAACTTGTATAATCTGTAAGCATAAGGCTTTGCTTTAAGCCAACAAAAAACTTTGAATGTTAAATGAATTGGTTGTTAGATCTAGGAGTGGGTTTAGTAAGAATTTGCATAAACCATCCATTTACATTTAGGGATTGGTACCGGCTAGATTACATACTCGCTGTCCACTCTAATAGGAGTACCTATGTCAAGAGCTTCAGGTAACATTCAGATCAAACAACATAAGGGGCGGAAATGTTAACCCTGGCATGGCTGTTGATGCCAGGTGGGATGGTTTGGGGATTTCTGAAGCTGAAAATCTTCTAGGATTGTCATGCACATTAGCCTTTAGAGTTTATAGAGAATGGTGCACACTATGAAGAAAAACATGGAGTAAGCAACTGGTCTGTGGGTGGAAACAGCCTTGTTGAGAAGAGACATATACAGAGAACCTCTTTCTGCTTCTCTGAATGAGAATAGTCTGTATTCACCAACCACCCCCACCCCTTAGTTTTAATCAAAAGTTACTATGATGGCTGTTTATTATATAATGATGATTTTTTTTTTTTTTTTGAAAAAGAAATATCATGCATTTCTACAATATTATTTTTGTCAGGTAATCATTACTAACTAATTTCTAAATTTCTGCTACTACTAGTATTTAAATATGGTATGGTTGGTGTGGTACAGCGGTAACATCATTGGCCCCCATGTGAGCGACCTGGGTTCAATTACCGGTCTGGGCACCCAGTGCTACACCAATAAGAGTCCTTGGGCAAGACTTCTAACACTACGTTGGCCTACATGTAATAACCTTGTAAGTCTCTCTGGATATGCTGTAAATGTAAATATGAAAAGCTGTGGTTTAATATGGTGCTACATTGTTTGAGTGAAATCTACAAGATACAAGATCTATAAGATACAGTAATTAAAATCTAATTGAATAAAGGATTTTCACACATTTACTGAAGAATTTGTATTTAAATCCACTGAGAATTATGAGGAACCTTTACTTAATTATATGCTCTGTTCAATTTACTAGCTGTTTTTATATGGAAAAGCTTTCCTACTGTTTTGTTTGTTTTGTTTAATTAATTAATTTTTTTTATTTTTTTTAGTAAATCCTACTACACATGTTTTTCAGTGTAGTTTTGTCCAGAATGCATCAGTCAAAAAATTACAAGACTACTAATTTTGCCCCCCTACTGAACCCACTCATATCCATTGGCTTCCATTTAAGTTTCCCATTGACTGTAAAAACACAGCTACTGACCTATAAAATATTAAATGGAGCCAGGCTGTAGTAAGTGAGAGAGCCTTCTATTATGATGTACAATACCTGTTTCAGTCAAGAGGTGCAGGTACTTCATCAAAGCTAGAATAATACAGACTATTGCAGAGATTAGAGCTTTGTGTCTGGGTTTAAAACCTAAATAGGATTTCTATTAGGTCAAGCTGATGGGCGTAGAGAGCTCTAAAAACCTGGAGTGCATTTATGCTGTCGTACTGACTTGCTCATTAGGAATATATTGTAATACTGTTTGTGACCATGTCCATTGTTAAAACAAGGGATACAAATAAAAATAAAATGCTGTGCAACTTGTATGGTCTGTCAGAATATGGCTTTGCTTTAAACCAATAAAAAGCTGTTGATTAATATTTAGTCTCTAGATGGTAGTGCTTGCTTAGGGCAACTTTGAATGTTAAATGAATTGGTTGTTAGATCTAGGAGTGGGTTTAGTAAGGATTTGCATGCACCATTCATTTACATTTTGGTATTGGCTAGATTACATACTGTCCTCTCTAATAGGAGTACCCCTATGTACATATACATCTATGTCCCTATGTCAAGAGCTTTAGGTTACATTCACCTGTCAATCAAATATCAGAGAGGGGAAGAAATGTGATTTTAACCCTGGCATGGCTGTTGATGGTTTGGTTTGAGGATTTCTGAAGCTTAAAATCGTCAAGGATGGTCATGCACACCAGCTTTTAAGTTTATAGAGAATGGTGCACACTATGAAGAAAAACGTGGAGTTAGCAACATGTCTGTGGAAACAGCCTTGTTGAGAAGAAACATTTAAGCTGCCAAGAATGATATAGTAAATCAAATCATTACTCTTTACATCCAATGTGAGCAGAAAATCATGTGAGGACTTTTTTTTTCGGTGAGTGTGTGCAATAGATATCCACAGATTACTATTGTTGGTTGACCAGAGTGACCCTGATATGGTCTTCTGCTGTTGTAGCCCATCCATTTTCATTTAACTGGCACCAACAATCAGTCCACAATTAGACACATTTGGATAACCAGTCCAAGATGCAGACTTGGACACTTATCCCCATTTTGATGTTCGATGTGAACTGCAGCTCTTGACCTGTATCTGTATGATTTTATAAATTGTGCTTCTGCTACGTATTTGGCACATCGTATAACTGCATGAATGAGCAGGTGAACAGTGACAGTGCCAGGACAGAGAAGAGTCTGCATGTTTGCCTACCGTGTGTTTTGGATGAAGGCGGATCAAGTCGGGCCATACTTGAAACACAAAGAGCTCTAGGTGTGGACCTGGCCAGAACCATTGCCATCAGGTAGGAGGAAGCTGGACCATTTTTTGGCTTTGTAGGCCAGCATCAAGAGACTGGACTAATACCTGGGCAGCTTCCCTCAAGAGAAATGGTTGAATTCTTCAAATGTTGTAAAGGAGAAATCTGCATGATCGAGCTAAGTTGCAACATGAACTGAGAAGGAGAGTTGATTATCAATGACAACTCCTAGACTACGAACCTCTGTAGCTGAAGTGATCATGGTGTTCTCGAAGGAAATCGAAAGATCATGATGACAACCAGTTACTCCTGGGATGTAGAGCAGCTCTGCCTTGTTGGGGTTGAGCTTGAGATGGTGGGCAGCCATCTATGAAGCAATGTCTGCTAGACATGCTGAGATCCAAGCTGAGACCTGCGTATCAGAGGAAGGAAAGGAAAGGATGATTTGGGTGTCAGCAGCATAGCAGTGGTAGGAGAAGCCTTGAAAAGTGATGACATTTCCCAGAGAGTGGGTATAGAGAGAGAACAAAAGGGGACCAGGCACTGAGCCTTGTGGGACACCAGTGGAGAGTTGTTGGTGTGGATGTGGAACTTCTCTATGTTACCTAATAGGAGCGTTCCTCCAGGTAGGACTTGAACCACTTACATGCAGTGCCAGAGATGCCATATTGGAAAGGATGGAGAGAAGGATACTGTGGTTGCTAGTATCAAAGGCTGTAGACAGGTCAAAGAGAATCAGGACCAATGAAAAGCCAGCTGATTTAGCATGCAGCTTCTCTGATACTGCTATGAGTGCAGTGTCAGTAGAGTGTGCTGGTTTGAAGCCAGACTGGTTGGGGTCATGAAGTTGGTTTTGGAAGAGAAAGACAGATAGTTCATTATAGATAGCACAGTTCAAGGATTTTAGAGAGGAATGAAAAGAGAGATACCGGTATGTAGTTGTTAATGATGGTGCTGTAAAGACTGGACTTCTTTAGCGATTTTAAATAGAACAGGTACGATTCCTAATGATAATGAAGTGTTGATGATGTATGGGATAAAGGGTAGGAGTTCCAGGGAGATTGTCTGAAGCAGCGTAGAAAGGATGGGATCAAGTGGACAGGTTGTTGTCTATTACAATCAGCCTTGCTTGTTATATATCTATTGACCCTATAATTCTTGATCAGTTAAACTATTTCCCTACAAATAAATCTCAGGTCAGTAACAGTGGAAATCTGCCTAGTGTTTGCTGCCTTTTTATATGGCTCTGCAGTCAGATTATGTATTTTGGCTGTAAACAAACAGGCTTGTCTTTTAGACATTTTTTCACACTGAGAAATATCAGTCCAGAGGCAAGGCTTAGATTAAGGATAATACTAAATGTACTTGCTGTTATGAGCAGGACTGTAAAAGTGCCAAGAGAGTTACAAATGCATAATGAAATGTTTCTTTCTCTTAGAGTGATATAATGTTTCAGATATTGGTCTATATTACTTGCCTCTAAGTATTCATTTTGTTACATCTTTACAAAGCACCCAGGGCTGAAACATATTTATTCATTATCATTATTTATTACCCTTATTCTTGACATTCATTTTTATTTACAGTCTGTGATGTTGATGTCTAATGATGTTATATATCATATAGATATATCAATAATTTTATTAATGCAGGAAGGAAATATGTGAATTTGTTATCTGTAAGATAACACTGCTTTGTTTGTTTATTTGCTTGTTTGTTTGCAAATGGGCACAAATTGCAATAGAGATCAATATATATACAGATATTCAAGTTCCTATTTAAGGATATATTTCTACAATATTTACAATTATTTTACAGTAATGTTTTGTAAGGCAGCACAGTGGCTAGTGCAGTCACCTCATAGCAAGAAGTGCCTTGGTCGATTGCCTGGTCAGCCAGCCAACGTCTTTTCTGTGTGCAGTTCTCCCTGTTCCCCCCTGTGTCTGTGTCCAGACATGTCCAAAAGGAATGCACTTAGGAGATACTGAGTTGTCCTCGGGTGTAAATGTTTGTGTAAATGTGTCTACCCTGTGATGGATGTGTTTCCCTGACTTCCAGCCAATGACTGCTGTGGTTTATAATCCAGTTACCTGAGAATAGTGACTGATTCCAGATGTTGAATTTGCCCAGGAATATTTTCACTTAATTTTAATGGCCATTTCTAGGAAGCATTTTCCCATTAGTTAAGGATCAGTGGTAGATAAAATCCTTGGATCTCAGACAGTCTCTGTGAGATGATATGCTCCAAAAGATTTAAGGACTATTTGCATTTTAATTCTGCAAACAAATAAAAATTTAGGTATGCATATAGCTTAAGCATTCCCGAACACATTAAGTGCAGCTGGGATAAAATAAAGGACAGCTCAGTAAACACTGTTCTTGTGTCATGTCTGTACTGGGCAGTTTAATACTTTCATACCAGGTTATGCCACTATTTCAGCTAAAGAAATGTGTTTGACTTCAAACCCATCACTGTTGTTCAAGTCCTTAAAGTCTTAAAAGACACAAACAAACAAACAAAGGTTACTAGGCCCAGATCATTTGGATCCTTGTCCAAATAAGGCAGCAAATATTACTTACATTTCTCAATTTTCTCAATTGAGTCTTCTATCGAATGTTCCTCCTTTACTGAAATGTGGAGACCTTACAGAGTTAAATAGCTATCATCAGATCTCCAAACATTCCTATAATCTGGGAACATTTGCACTTAAATAATTTTTTTTAAATCTGAGAACAATACTTTAATTATTACTAATTTTTTAATCTGGTTTTAAATTTGGCCACAAAATTATTAATGGTATGTTTGTGATAAATTACCTTATAAAAAAAAAATCTGTTTGTATTTGTAAATCTTTGTGAAACTGTTTGTCTCTGATCATAATTTAGATTTTTTTTTTTTTTTTTTTTTTTAATAGCTATCAAGTGGTTTAAAAAAATATTTCATAGATAATAGATATAGAACCTAGTGTGTTTATGCAGATGGGCAGAAATCTGGCTTTTTTAGATGTGAATGTGTCCCCCAAGGCTCTATTTTGGGACCCATTCTGTTCTCAACTTTTATAAATGATTTGGGTAAGGATATTCAAGCAAATACACATCTATATACAGTGACGCTAAACCCAAAATGGTATGTGGACTTGAGACATCCTCAGCAAAGTAAGTAGGGGCAGTTATATCCTCAGCAAATCAACAAAGTGGACATTGGACTGCCAGACAGGATGACCAGCAAACCAACTGGTCATCACAGGAATCAGGAGTGATGACCCTCGTGATGTCATGATGACCTCTGCAAAGTTGGCAATAGAGACCAGCAGGCCACAGGCAGTAGGAGGTGGCAGCAGCAAGGTGTTTGCTGATCTCTCTCTGAAAAAAGATTTTGGGAAGATACAACTAAAGCTGACCCACTACCTCTATACCTGCACCCACAAACCAGTCTCCATCCCTTCCCCAGATATTGTTCATTATGTTATTGCATCAACACCATACTTCACTAATGACTAATGTCTGTCCACCATGAGGCGTCGGCACCACCTTGAGCTTCACCACCTGACTTCACTGCTGATACCTTTACACTGCCACTGGACTGCTTCTGCATCTCACCACATGTCCAAACATGTCTCCTGCCACCGTGCTGTGCTACCTCTGACATGTCTGAAGATGGACTCCACTTATAATCTGAATGTCTCCTGGGAGATCTATGGGGGAATCCACAGAAGGAATGGACTTTCTGCATGCCTGGACAAAGCCATTCAGCTGAGAGAGGATTACATGGTGGCAATACCTTGTCCAGCTCTTTCACTCACTTCTCCCTGTTTTTTTTTTTTCATCTCTCTTCTCCCTTCTCCTTCCTTCCTTCTCTTTGTCAGATGTTTTGCTCGGCCCCACCAAAGCCAGGACAAAGTCCAGACAGGTTTTCAGGTGAATGATGGAGTACATTATCAAACAGTAAACTGTCTCATGGCCATTTCTACTGGCTGGGTATTAACGGCAATGCTCATAGGTGGTGTGTGGCATGTCACAAATGTCAGCTGGTGAACATGCTGGTCACTATTGCCTCTTCCTTTTATCAAGCTACCCTTGAAAGAATCGGCATGGATGTCACTGGGCCAACAGATTGCATAAGGGCAACAATTTCTTTTAGGTTTTGCCAAATCCTGTAAATGTCAATGAAATTTATTTGAGATTCTCCGCAGCCAACATTGTGGAAGCACTTTTCCATGCCATCTTTCAAGTTGGGATTCTGAAAGAGATTTTGACTAACCAGACATCCTCTATTTCAAACATTCTTTATAAACTGTATAAATTAATCACAACAGTATTTACGACTCCCAAATGGATGGGCTGGATAAATGGTTTAATGAAATACTTAAACACTTAAATACTAAACATTTGTAAGTGTAATGATGCTTGGAATTGCGGTGCCTTGACCATCTGTTGTTTTATTTTTGCAGTACAAACCTCTACAAGGTTATCTTGGTTCAAATTATTTTATATACTCAAGCCTTATTGATGTTATTAGACACAATTGGAAAGAGGGCTTTACAACACAAAATTCACTATGCAACTTAAATTACCTAACACAGGACAATTTGCATCACGCCCAAGAACAACAGAATTTGCAGAATGTGATAAGGTTCTCATTTTACTACCCACATCAAGCTCTAAATTATTTACAAAGTGGCAAAGATCACATGGTGATTCAGAGAAGTCGAATATAAGGTCAAGCAAACTTTTCCCACATTCAAGTTTTTGCCTCTGCAACAGCCAAAGGCACAATTTGCTTGGCCCTTGGAAGATTTGCTTGGCCCACAATTTGCTTGGCTGTTCCACAGCCAGCCAGGCTCAGTAGGTCTCTTTCTTCAGCTCGAGCTTCCCTTACCTGAGGTGTCCACCATCGTGTTCAGGGATTGCTGCCATTACAAGCACCGACAGCCTTGTGGCCACATCTTCATGATGCCTCACAGCTTCGGTTCCTAGCTGGATGCAGTCAAAGCTCAAATAGTTGAAGACCTTTTTGACCAGGTTCCCAGCTAGATATCTACAGCATCCCCTTCCATCTGATCCAACTCACCACCACACTTGGTCATCAGTTGACAGCTTAGCTCTCTTCACCTGAGTGTCCAGGACACATGGCCACAGGTCCGATAAGACAACTATGAAGCCGATTGATCAAGTCATGATATGTGGCCTAGGCTCTTGTGTTCAGACATGGTGTTTGTAAATAACAGACTATGAAGAGCACAATAATCCAATAGCAGAACATTACTCAGGAGGAATGTCGATTGGGAGAAATGGCCTCCCCAGTCTTAACCTAAGACCACATTGTCAGACCCCTAGCTGAACTATGGAGTCCCCAGAAGAAAGAATTTGTTAAGTGCAAACAACACCCAGAGCTCATTACCCTATGTAAAGATACAAGGAATCTACCCTCTCATCCACTAAACGGCAATGTACAGGTACCATAATAAAAAACCCAGTGCACAGACACTAAGCCAGGGGCCTATAATTAGACCTTTTCCTGCCTGATGGCTCCCATCCTTGGTAACTCCAGAGTGAAATGGTGTCGTGCCCCTCTCTCGGACATTCCACAGTCTATGCTGTGTGTTGAGGTGAGTCCGAATATATCTAGCCAGTATCTCAACCTCGTTCCCCACCTTTGACTCTCTTCTGAACAGAGAGGTTTCATTCCATGTTCCAAGAGCCAGTTTTAGCAGCCAAGTAACATAGGAGAGTGGACCCAAATCCTTCTGGCTGGGCTGAGACAGGCCCTAGAGGTTAAGGTCCAGTCACCGGATATTTACTGAGAAGCCCCTCTCCAGACCCTGGCATTTTCATTACATGCATGCAGAGTCAACCTGTCTAGCATTTTCTAATTCTAACTCCATCTCAAAACTATCAGAAAAAAAGTAAGGACAATTTACAAACTGGTGTGAATGACTCTTCAACACATTTTAGTATCCTGATTACTCGTTGCCATCCTACACAAAACATATATCAGCAGTTTTTTCAGTACCAAGAAATAATTTGACAGAATTCAGGTAAATGCTACTTTTATCATCAAAATGATTCCTCTTTTATCTAGACAGGATGGGTTACTCGCCCATGTGGTTATAAGTTGACCATACCACAGGAACAGAATCACCGGATCAGATCAGATCTGTCTATCACTTCCTCACATGGCAAAGGCGGGGCAGAAATAGTCTTTTGTCCAGGTCTCAGCTTCAGGCCCATAAATAGTATCAGTTACAAAACAATAATGTATCAGACCACCATTATTTTCTCATTCTAGCATGCACCTTGCCTCTGGTGGCTAGTAGTTAAGGCCTGCTTTTTCCCAATAGTAGGTTCTTCATCTTTCCATACACCAAGGTCTCTTTTCCACCACTGAATATTTTCTCTGTGTTTAAGACACTGTGTGTTCTGTGTTGTGACGGTCTTGCTGAGATCACCTCCTACACGACAGGCTAAAGAGCTTTTATGAACACCATGGTAGGCAATGACGGGTCAATATTAGTGCTGAGCTGTAGTTGATATGCTCTTCAGTTATACTGGAGAGAATATTACTGGCAGCAAGGACAGGTGTGAAGCATCCCAGGTAGAACTGCAGTGGTATGGAAATTTACATATCACTGTATTTGTAGACTGCCACCTTGTGGTTTGAGGTAATACCACAACCAAACCCCCCACGGTAATTACTCATTACTCATTCCACAATTACCCGTGCTTAAGTACTCATTACTCTTCACACAGATGCAAAGTGTAATGCAAAGTGCTTATCTGAGTTTCATCTGCATCCCTTTTCCAGTTTGAGCATTATGTTCATTCTTAGCATTTAGATTACCTATAGCCCTTTCCAATGCTAGGTCATCTTTCAGCATCAAACATTTATGAGCAAAGGAGCTATCTCACATGGCACTGGGACATATTGTGCCATAGCCATTCTCTTTGGTGAAACATTTCACTCTCTGAAATCATATTTTTTCAGGTCAGCAACGGCTTACATTTACTGAATTTGGCAGACACTATTACCCAGAGGGAGACACGGTGGCACTGCATGTTGTGTCTGGGTGTCACATAGCACACAGGGTTCAAGTCTCTTTTTGGTCTCTGTCTGTAAGGAGTTTGGTGTGTTCTCCTTGTGTCCTTGTGGGTTTTCATTGGATGCTCCGGTTTTCTTCCACCTCCCGAAAAACATACATGAAAGGCTAATTGGATATGCTAAATTGTCCCTAGGTATGTGCGTATGAGTGTGTGTGTGCGTGTGTATGTGTGTGTGCGTGTGTGTATGGTACCCTTTGATGCACTGGCGCTATGTCCAGGGGGTATTGCTGCCTTGCACCCAGACACTGATGGACTAAGCGGATAAGAAAATTTTCCAGAGTAACTGGTACAACTGAGCAGTTGAAGGTTGAGACACAATGACAAGAGCCCTGCAGTAAAAGTTATATGAAATATAAATAATGCACAAATAATTTAAAACAGTGAGTTCTCTCTTCAACAGAGCTTTGTAGAAGATCACAGTGACTGCCATGGTTTGCATGGGTCTCACTGCCCCTAGTAGTTAATGGAGGTTAAATAACACTTACTGTACTTTTTTCCTTCCATTCTCCATTTATTTCCTCTTAGGTTCTCCGCTGATGGCCAGGATATGACAGTGGATATGATATATGGATATGTACGTGTATTTGGGTACACAACACGAATATTTTCCACCTCATCTTCAAGGAGGTCAAATAGTTCCAGTGCCCATTTTAGCCAATAAAGCTGAGGCTAAGCTCTTTATCCTAGTCTAAATGTCATGCAAATTGGGTTGCAATTGTTGGCACTGTAATTTGCGATGATTGCACTGTGTGCTAAGACAGGTGAGCCTGGAAAACATTTCATCACGCACACACACACACACACACACACATTGCCCCTCAACATAAATTGAGTTAAACTGAGGTTTAGCTATCTCTGTAGACCATAGACTGTATTACCCTGTTGAAGAGGAAAATCATAAATGGCTCACCAGAGGCTAATCCAGGTCACAGCCTCAGCTAACATTTACCACAGCAGCTGTGGCCTGGTGGTTAGGGAATCGGTCTCATTACTGGAAGGTCCTGGGTTTGATCCCCACACAAGGCAGGACTCAATTCCAGTGCCCTCAAGCAAGGCACCTAACTCCCCTGACTGGTATTAATGGAATAATTTGTTAAGAAAAACGTTTATATACATATGATATATTGCATTGATCTAATGTTTCATTCTAAATCAACAGTTGGTGCTTTTCTGCTGACTTCACTCTTTTTAATCGTACCTGCTGTGCTTTCATTAAGTACCATAAGCACAGAGAGAGAGCTACCATGTGTCAGAGTTTGTGAGACACATACACACGCTTGTAAACTTGAACTGGAACGGGATGAAAGCTGCGAGCATGACAACTGTGTTACAACTGGCTTATTTGTGTTTGAAAGTGCACACTTGAGTCTTCCTCTCCACTCATCCACACCAGGGTGCTAACATGGTGCCAAAACTCAGCATCTCAGAAGACTTGGCCATGGAAGCCTCCCCAATCCATGAAAGCATTATATCCCTTACCAGCCTCCTCCAAACCCAAAAACAGGCAGTTCCTGATTTTCAAAGGCGTCGTGCTCTATCAATTATTAGGTATAAAATCAATTAGCACAAGTGTTTACCATCAACAAACAGATGGTCTGATGGGGGGGTTCAGTCAAGTGCTATAAAAAGCATCCATAAATACACATTCACAAGGATGTATCAAATTGGAATTGATTGGCTTGATTTGCAGTACAGGTACCCAAAAGCCACCACCTTATTTTTCTCATTTGAATTATTGTATGGGTGCAAACTGTGTTGCGTCTTAGACATAATTAGGGGAAAATGGACCAAGGGACCATCTAGCAGTAAAAATGAACATTCTGGACCACACCCTGAGTAACCCAGCAAAAGAGATCAGGCCCAAGAACAGCAATCCTGACTGAATGACAGAGTAATTTTGGTGTCTACGTTTGACACATACCTGATGCCTTGTGTTGATGAACTACTTGATCAGTTAGGTGCGGCTCACTTTAATTTAACACTGCATTAACCAAGAAGTTTTGGCAGATACCCTTGACTCTTATATAACTTAAGAAAAAAAATCAGCTTGAATTACACCAAGATCTTTTTGGTGTACACTCCTACATTTGGGTTGTTCAGAGCCTCAATGACATTTCAATGTCTTATGGATGGAATTTTTCACGCAGTAATCTGCAATGCATAGCTGTTCTTTGAGACTTGCAGGACTCGCTACGAAGTGTCCTACTGTCCTACTATCTGGGTTTCCACCTGGCTACAGGCAGGTGTGTCACCAAATTGATAAGTGGCAGTGATTTCAGCCTGCCTGAGACTAAGACCAAAGAAAAGGGTGAGGCACTTCCTGGGGCTGTCTGGTTATTATAGAAGGTTTGTACCTATTTTTTTTTTAGATGTCTACAGATGACTGATCTCACTGAACTAAAAGGCCATGCTAGATCAGGTCTAGTGGATGTGAGAAAGCTTTCTGCCAGATAAAAGTGGTTTTGTGCTGTTGCATTTACCTGACATTTCTCTTCCTTTTGTTCAGCAAACTCATGCATCAGACAGAGACCTGGGGCTGTTTTGTCCCAGGTACTGGAGAGGTACAATGACCCATCCTGTCTATTAGCCATAAGCTTTCAGTTAAATGTTACACTTGGTTTATTTGTGTTGAGTTTGGAAGTGTGCCGTAGAAATAACCTTAAGTTTAATAAGTTCTGTACAATTTTGGCATGCTTCTCAAGTTTTCCTCTCTATTCTAACACACCAGGATACTACAGTTGTCTTCATTATACCTCTATTTCTGTTAATAGGCGGAGTTTAAGGAATTCTTTTTACGTATTTTCTCATTTCGTATTATTTTTAAATCATAAAATCACATTTTTTTCATGTTGCTAAATTATTCTGTCATCTGCAGACACGTGCGATGTTTGTTGTGTCTTCTGCACACACACACATACACACACACACACACACACACACACACACACACATACAGTCCACATGCACACATGCACACACAGTATAGACCTAATACCACTCCAGAATTCATATATATATCAACACCCCATTCTGCAAGTGTGGCAGTGGTTGCCGTGGCAACAGCCCTCTTTGCTGAAACCAGACAAGGTTTCTAAACTGAGTGAAAGGTCTAGAATTTTGATTACACTACTCCGTCTGTGCACGCATGTCTTTTTGCACCGAACATCCCCGTTTCCTTTCGTCATTCCCCTTGAATTATGTTGAAGGTCGCCGTGCCAATTATTGTGTCTCATTTTCCATATTACATCAGGATTCGTTCTCAACAGTCAATCTATTCCTATTACAAACCTCATAATCGTTACGCGTTTCAATTTGTATCATCACAAACCACTCACACTTTTTTAAAATGAAATCACATCTTCATTATATTTTACTTAATTGAAGGAAAGGTTTTGCCAGGCACTGAATGCCCCCAGAGAGCAGTGAACACGCTGCTTGTCTCTCACCTTTCAGAGAATGGAATGACATTTGGGTCATCTTGATTATATATCCAATTAAAAATATACTTATGAAAGGTTGCTTTAAAAAAAAAAGTTTCTCTAGCATTTGTACTGTTGATTGTGGCTCGAACAGTGCTAGTAACAGCGGCTGATATTTTTGGTCTGGCTTATGCAATGCCATCTATTATATAAATGTTGGCACATATTAAAAACATTTGCAAAAAGAATTTTCCACACAATTTGTTCTATTTAAGGAGCGATAAGGGTCTAATTTACAGCAGTGCTGCAGAACATTAGTTTTGTCCATGCTTTAATGTATGATGAATATTTCTACCTGAACATACAAGCGGCTATTTTAGAATTTCATACATGTTTAAATAAAACACATCAGAAATGTGTCACGCACCGTTATTTTCTAAGGTACATTGGCCCAATATTCCATATGTGATTTATTCAATTTCATTGAGTTGTCAGCTTTCCTTTTCACTGCGTGGGGAAGTGTTTTCTGTGTGTGTGTTTCTGTGTCTGTGTAGGAGGTTTTATCTCAAATTCAAGAATGGCAGTGCATTTAGCATTACCCCATCTTCCCTCCCACACTTCAACCTTACCAGCCTAATCTATTCAGGTATTTTGACAGCTAACTCAGGAGCAATCAGTCAGCTTTTAATGAGCAAACTCAGAATAACAGCCAAAGGAAGGCATTTTAGAAGCTATCCATGTTGTATGTAAAGGATATGTGGCATAAACTTTTCATCCCAATAATTAAATTGTGTGTTCTGCATCAAAATATGCCACATGAGTTGTTTTACGTGTCTACACTTTTAAAAGGAGAAAATTCTTTTGAAGGTTTCTCAGTTTGAAACTGTGAAGGAACCTCTTAAGGTGCTTTGAGGAACCTTCTCAGTTGTATCCAAATAAAGATCCCCTATGAACCCTAATTCAAATGGGTTCTTTGAGGAACCAGGTTTTATACTGAGGAATCCCAAAAGCTCTTCCAGGAACCCCTGTGAGCATTGAGGAACTTGGAGGAGTTCTTGGAGGAGCCCCTAGGTTCTTGGAGTAACCTATGAGGTTCTTCAAGGAACTACTAATTTTTACAATGTATATCATATCACAGAATCTGAAATAATAATAATGATAATAATGATGATGATAATAATACACTTCCGGTCTCATATTTATCTTTTGGTCTTAAATCTAAATGTTGTTAACATATAGCAAAAATAAAAGATATGGTCTTGCTTTAGTGCAAGTGCATTGAAATCTATATTTACAGTATATTTTTTATCAAATGATTGCAGGTCCAATATTTATAATAGTAACACATTCAAACTATAATTATACATATGTAACCATGTTATAAAATGTAATCACCAGTGTTGTGCTGCCATGGCAATTGAGGCAACCATAAACTGATCAGCCATACCATTACAACCACCTGCCAAAACAGCCCTGATCCATTTAAGCAATGATACATGAGAGGGCGTGCTATATCGCAAGATACTGGCACTGGTGTGTTGCGGTCATAGGCACAAAGCCTCAGGTCGAGTATCATAGATTAGTACACCAGTTCCAATATCTCACGATATAGCACGAATGTCGAGTGTATTATTGCAATTATACCACAGTTCCGTTATCTAAGTTCCATAATAACACATATTACACATATTTTGAGCATTAAAGTTTCAGGATACAATTTTCCATACTACACTCTTGTGACAGCCTATATGCTTGTGTCCCACTTTCATTCAAAGCAACTGGAATTGAGAATTCTATCAAAACCGCTGCCAGCTTACTCCTATCCAGCAACTCATTCAGGTTCAAGGTGTGGAAATGCAAATAAGGCTTCGGGGACTGCAGGTGCTCACCTACACAAATGAATAATGCAGAAATCACATTGTTCGGGTCTGGCTCTCCATTCATCTGAGTGAGGCAGATGAGGCTTAACAGACCACTGGACCTAATCTGTTCTCATGATGCCAAATCTCTTTCTATCCCAACCTTTCCTTCTCTTTCCTTATTTGGAGGCTTTTACTGACTTCTTTTATTACACCGTTATTTAGTTGGTAGTTATATATTATAAATTATTTAAAGTAACATTTGATGGTTTAAAAATTTCTTAATAAAAGCAAACACTAAAAACTTAAAACTAAATAATTAATTTAGACATTGACTTCAGGAAGAACCAACCTAACCACACACCATTCTTCATCACGGACACAGCAGTGGAGATAGTCAGAAAAACCAAGTTCCTGGGGGTACAGATAACAGACATTTTGACTTGGTCCACTCACACTGAAGCTCTGGTCAAAAGAGCTCAGCAGTGCATCAGACAGATCAGAAGAGCTCACCTCCCCCCACTGATTCTCACCACCGTTTACTGAGGCACTGAAGAGAGCATATTGACTAGTTGCGTCTCTATCTGGGCAGGAACCTGAGGTGCAGTAATCTGACTGGAAGTCCCTGGAGAGGGTGGTAAAGACAGCAGAGAGTTTAGAACATATACAGAGACCCCTCCCACCACCACCATGGACCGTTCACGCTGCTGGCCTCTGGAAAGAGGTTTTGTAGTCTTTGATGCAGAACGGCCAGGTTTAAAAACAGCTTCTTTCCGCATGCCATAATATTGCTGAACTCTAAATAAGATGCCACTCCATTCATTCTTTTTGACTACTCCGCTGCAACAGACTACAAGAAACCCAAGGACGCTTTACAATCAACACTCACTGAACACACACCAGCGAGAAGTGGCAGCCAATTGCGTACAGTGTACTCTCAACCGGACACTACCGTCCACCTGGATGTCTGCATCGGGCAATAGGGGGTTCACCCAGGATAGAGTGCCAATCTATTTCTGGGCATATAAACACATGAATACATTTATACACATTCCTTCTTACATTAGGGTAATTTAGAGTACCCAATTTTAACTAACCTCCAAGTTTTTGGACTGTGAGAGGAAACCAGAGTCCCTAGAGGAAGCCCAGGTGGAGAACATTGAAACTCCACCCATATGGCGATTTGCCGCCCAATGATTACTCCATACCTAGGAGCTCCAGTGCAATACATTGTAAATTATTTGCTGATATACATATTTTTACATATATAATCTTTAGATTTTTCTCAAGATACAAGGTTCTTGGTACAAACTCTTACTTATGTTAAAATTCTGAGCCTGTTGTCTGCCTGACACACCTGGTATATGTTTCCGCCGCCTTTAAGAGGTAAATCACATGGGCATATTTGCACATTTAACGTACATTTCAACTGATCCATGCCACATACTCTTGGCACCAGGATATCCAACTGTAAGTTTCATCATGGACGCAATGAGCTTAAATGAAGGTGCCTCATGCTCTACAACTACTACCTATATAATTGTGTTTGTGTCTATCATTTCAAACGTTTAATGCAAGTAATAATTCCACTGCATACTGTAGTGCCTGTGTAAATTGTGTGCAGACTAAGATCACTTGAATAACCGTCTGACAAAATACTGCTTTTTACACGGATCTTCTGCGGGACCAGACAGCCTTCAACACAGTTCACAAAGTTAATGACTTTGACAAGGGCCAAATTGTGATTGCTAGACGACTGGGTCAGATCATTTCCAAAGCAGCAGAGTCTTGCTGGGTTTTAGCAGTGTACAGTGGTAAGGACCTATCAAAAGATATTGATTCAAATCAGTCTTGGGCTATTTATGATTAAAATGATGATTTGTTAAATTTTTCGTAAATTTCTTTTTCGTTTACATTTTCATGTGAATGTTCGCTAATAAATACCATATAAAACACTAAATACATTTTACAAAAGCTTGGGGTTTAGATGAGACAGTGACAGGGAGACTCCTTCAGCCTTCATGAACTGATAGAGGTTAAAAAAGATTTATACCAGTTTTTATTATCTGAAAATGGATAAGCTGGATGAACAGTTTGATCAGATGCTTGAAAGGGAGGAACTCAATGCTGTGCTTGATATAGGACAATGGCTTTGGTGCCTAAGGCTTATGGGTCCGTCCCCTGTAGACTTTAGAAAAGTCAATTCTGGATGGATACCACATATAGTTAGATGGATACCACATATTCTTGTACCGATTTCTTTGACACAAATATCACAAAGAAAAAAAAAGGCTTTTTCCACTATGTTTTGGTGTACCCCAAATTGTCACAATTATGCAGATGGAATTATGCAGATGGAATTATGGTGCAATTATGCAGATGGAATTATGGTGTCATGGGCATCGAATGATGTAGTTTGTGTAGCTATCCTAAACAAACTGCCATTTGAGCAGTCATGGCCTAGTGGTTAGGGAACCGGTCTTGTGACTGGAAGGTCCCAGGTTCGATCTCTGCACAAGGCAAGACACGACTGAGGTGCCCTAACTCCTCTAATTGCTCCCTGGGTGCTATGGTTTAGGTGGTAGTTTACTTCCACCTATCGACAGTTGGGCCTATTATTTTCTTGTCATCAGAGCAGTGACAGACCTTACTAAAAAGGAGATAGCACCAGTTCAGTATCAGGTAGCAGTTTTTTTTAGTTGGCCCCATTGTTGCATTTACCTGATTTGACTCTCCCCTTTTTCGTCAGACTGATGCATCAGACAGAAAGCTGGGTGACATTTTGTTGCCGGTGGTGGAGAGGGAGAAATGCCCTGTGCTGTATATCAGCTGGAAGAGGGATAGTAAATACAGCATAATAGAGAAGAAGTGCCTGGCCATCAAGTGGCCGGTCATCACTCTGCAGTATTATTTATTGCGACCCCTTTTACCCTCTGTTTCGATCATGATAACTCTAATGGCTCCACTGCATGAAGAATACAAGCACATGGATTACTTGTTGGTATCAGGCACTTCAGCCATACAGACAAATTTGAGGTAGTCCACAGGCCCAGGGGCACAGTGGTGTTGGCAGACTATCTCTCCCTCTGATGGAGGGGTGAAGGGGTGGGGCTGGTCAGCTGCAGGCCAGATGGCTTCCCAGCCTGAGTCAGGAAAAGAATGTATGTGGCAAGGGACAGTGGTTGAGCAACAGCTGTGGCAAGAGAGGAGACTGGTTGAACTGGCAAGAAATGTGTTCTTTCAGGGGGAAAAAGGAGAAAGCTGTGAACCAGAGAGAAAAGGACAGAGTTGACAGAGGTTGAACAAAACCCACACATGCTGGAGCATGAGTTTGGAAAGTGATGATGAAGAACTTGAGCATGTAAGGGGCAGTCTGCAAGTCCAGCCACCAGCAGGGGACCTAAGTGGCAAACAAGGAGATCAAGCAACATGGGTGCACAGCAGACTTTGTAGCATTAATTAATGCTGAATATGCACACCTGCTGGGACTTCTATAAGTGTGTGCAAAGGTCTTATTTGACCTTTGTAGAGGGGTGACCAGTATGGTAATGATATGTATAGTTTGTATGAGAAAATAACAGGAAAAGAAAAAAAAGAAAAGAGAAATTGGTACCATAGGAAGTTTACACACACACACACACACACACACACACACACACACATATATATATATATATATATATATATATATATATGTGTATATATATTAGGGCTGTCAAACGATTGAAAATTTTAATCGCGATTAATCTCAGAATTTCATATAGTTAATCGCGATTAATTGCATTTTTAAATCTATGTAAATGAATAAGGCTTTAAAGTGAAATGTTACAATTAAAATGGTGAACACATGTTATGCTAAAAGTACTTGTTAAAAACTGTTGGGACAAGAGAAATGGTAAGTGAGTTTAATCACTCACATCCTAGGCAGTACTGCACATACTACACAAATGAAATTAAACTTCCCGTTTAACAGATGTTTGGCCATCACTCAAACTTAGGCTGTGTCCGAAATCGCATACTTCTGTTTGGCGGATGTACTGTGTCCGAGGCTGTGCATACTGCTCGCTCGCATACTGGAATTGTGTACTGCTTTAACGATAAACCAGTGCACACTGCTTCGAATTCAGTACGTACTGCTTGAGTATGCGATTTTGGACGCAGCCATACTGTCACTGAAGCAGCGCGCAACAAGCCTCAGCATGAACTATGGGTGAATCACAGGGCCAAATTAAAATTTGCGTTAACGGCACTATTTTTTTTATCGTGATAATTTGAGATCGCGTTAATGCGATATTATCACGTTAACTTCGACAGCCCTAATATATATATATATATGCTTCTTATACCATTGTAAAGCCAATGTTATCAAGGGTGCATAGAACAGACATCCCCGAATGAATTCTGAATGAATTATGTAAAATTTTAGGAGACGTCCAGTCCCTCTACCAGGACAGTCATCAAACATGCCTCACCGGCTGTCACAAGGTGGTCAGCACTCATGTCACCCAGAGAGAACAGCCTTTTTTCTGAGGTTTGCTGCTGTCTGTAATGTGTCAGTGGCTCTAATGTGATAACACAGGATATAATTAAATATAAGTAATAAGTGCCATTTTTTCATTATATAAATCTACTATTGGTTCCTGTGCAAATCAATTTGCCTAAAAACAAAGTTAAGGTTAATAACTAAATTTTGAAACCTATGTTTCACTAGAGCACAGTCTTAGTAATTTTAAACAATGTTTCACTCATTTTCTTGCTCATTCCCTTTTTTATTAAATTGTTACGTAGTATGAGGGATGTTATAGGACACAGTATGTCTGCAGTCAAGTATGCTGCTGTTCTAATTGCAGAATGACCGTACATTCTCCTGTCCTCCAGAAAGTCTGTACTAACAAGTACATTAGTCCAAAGTTGACATACGTATCGTATTGAGAAATCATTCCTTATGATGATTAGTAGACTATTCAGAGGACCTTGTAACCAACTGCTAATCACAGTAACACTAATTTACCTAATAAATATGTTTAAAAAAATGTATAAAATGTATACAAGTATAACGCTCTGTTTGCTGTTTTAAACACAATTCTGAAACGCTTACTTGTGTTTTGGTATGAAATGGCAGACACTTCTAATGATGCCCAGATTTTAAAAACACTTTAAATGTCCAATTTTGATTAATGGAGCAAGAAATGTTCATTTAGCCTTTTATGATACAGAAAAATTGATTAGCTCTGTTTATCATTAGAGGAGCCTTCTGTAAATGAGCTGTTACCGTAGAAACGATAACATGTCAGAATCAGCCCATTAATATATATCTATAGTTCATGTTAAATGAGTAATATATAAAGTAAAATTAATTTTCATATTTTAATAACCACTGTAACTGATACACACAGTCCCACTGCTCGTGAAAAAGTCACACCCTCAAAAGTATTACTTGCTCTTACTTGAATATGTATTGGATTTGACTGTATATGACCCAGAACAAAGTAGTGTTTTTAACATTAGTTTAACTTTTTTATGCATATTTTGGTCAATAATTTTTTTCATTTTTGCTATTTCTCTTAATTTATGCATTGGTATATGTTTATTGCATCACTGGTCACTCCTCAGCCAAGAAGAAGAATTACCTTATCGCATTTAAAATACATATTAAGCAAAATATATACTCTTCACGTCAGTACAGCCTGAAACGTACATTTAC
>JAOVVF010000027.1:5808484-5823582 GCA_028565595.1 Duopalatinus emarginatus
AGGAATAAAATTGTGTGGTTATGGTGTCAGTCTATCAGGCATGTTTCTTCTTATCTCAAGTTTTCTTTTTTACTTTTTAAAGGAAACAAGGACATTAGCAGAGATTGCCAAAGCAGAGTTGGATGGAACAGTGTTGCGGAACAGGCCAATTCGTATCCGGTTTGCCACGCATGGAGCTGCTCTCACGGTTCGAAACCTTTCAGGAGTTGTAACCAATGAGCTTCTGGAGCAGGCATTTTCACAGTTTGGGCCAGTGGAGAGGGCAGTTGTGGTGGTGGATGATCGTGGCAGACCCACAGGAAAAGGTGTTGTTGAGTTTGCCAATAAGCCTGCTGCACGTAAAGCTCTGGACCGCTGTGCTGATGGAGCGCTTCTGCTTACTACGTAAGTTTCAGATTCAGATGTCTTGGTTTTACCATGTAATAAATATTATTTACATTACCTTACTCCTCTGGTTTGTTGTTTCAGGTCTCCACGGCCAGTCATTGTTGAACCAACGGAGCAGTTTGATGATGAAGATGGCCTTTCAGAAAAATTGTTGCAAAAGTCGGCGCAATATCACAAGTATGTTGCTGGAAGAATGAAACGTTTAAGTATCTTTTGATATGGAGCAAATAACCTCAATGTACCTGTCCTACGTATAGGGAAAGGGAGCAACCTCCACGCTTTGCCCAGCCTGGCACCTTTGAGTTTGAGTACTCGTCACGTTGGAAGGCGCTTGATGAGATGGAGAAACAGCAGCGGGAGCAGGTGAACAGAAATATCCAAGAGGCCAAAGAGAAACTGGAGGCTGAAATGGAGACGGCAAAACATGAGCACCAGCTCATGATGATGAGACAAGGTATGGCTGCAGTTGAACATTGACTCGCCTGTTAAGCTAGTGTTGTAAAGTGTGCAACTGATTCATTTTGGTGGACTTGTACACCAGATCTTATGCGTCGCCAAGAAGAGTTGCGGCGACTGGAGGAACTGAGAAACCAGGAGCTGCAGAAGCGCAAACAGATGGAGATGAGGTACAAGTTACAGTCCTTATAACAACAGCAAATTTACTGTGACATTGTAGTAATGTTCAGAGTTATTCAAGCCTTTTAAAGAAGCCTTTTGTTATATAAAATAACACATTAACACCTCTTTCTGGTGTGCTTTGCATGTAGCGCAGTCCTCATGGTTAACAAAGCGATTCAGCCTGCTAAGGTCTTGAGTTGACAATAAGGCAGAATACTAAACTCTGCGCTGCACTGCACTGTCTGTTCTAGTTTATCATACTTTGAATACTTTCTGAATTTGCATTGTGGTTTATTAGACATGAGGAAGAGAGGCGGAGACGTGAGGAGGAAATGATGCGCCACAGAGACCCAGACGATATGAGACGTCAGCCTGATGCTTTTAAACCTGGCTTTATGGATAGCGTGAGTACTAAACGTTCCGTTTTTTTTTTTTTTATTAAACAAATGGTGTTGAGAAACCTGTCCCTCACGGCCACCATTGCAGTAGCAGTATTTTGTGTTTTTAAAGGTTACTGTTAAGATTATGGCAATTTTAGATAGTAAATTTGTGTAAACATGATCTTGAATTTTATGTTACAAGCATCCCTGAACGAATACTCCAGGGTTTTTTTCTCTGTGTATCATATCTGTAGTAAGTGGTCGGTTTACTTTGACTTACAGTTCAAAAGCACATCCTGGTATGTACAAGATAAAGTCCATTTTTACAACAGAAGCATTAAACCTTCGTAATCAGCACTTCAGTGTTTCTGCTTTTAACAGAATTTTATCATTATTGGGGCCTTCTTTTTACACTAAAATTACTTGGTGTGCTTTGTGCTCTGTCGCCTTTCATTCACCACCAGAGCAATTATTTCATTTTCTGGGTTAGTAAATATATCATGGAGGTGGCCTTATTGACCATGGGGTATTTTGAAGGTGTATTGCACTTTGCGATGTAAAATGTTACACAGCGAATGTACTTGCGCTGCACCTAGTGTAAAATGTGAAGGTATTAATACATTCAAATAACAGTAATTATTTAAACATTGTACCATGTGGCATTCAGTTCTACCTACAATGCGGCTGTCTTGGGGTTTTAAATTCCAATTTTGGTGAACTTGCAAAATACCTTACATCAATAGTTAGTAGTCTTGTTAGCAGTTAATTGCATAAATATGATCTGATATTCACGTATCCTGAAAGTTCCATTAGCTCATATATGTTGTTTATATATCACTTTGTTTTAACTTGATTATGACCCCTGTAACATTTTTTTTTCGCATATTTTATAGAAAGTGTTTTTTAGAGTTGTGTTAAAAGTATTCACACTATAAAATAACACGCAAATTATCCAGTAACCTAAAAAAGAGGTCATGCCGTGGCTTTATGAGCCTTGCTGAATTATCATTAAGATAGTAAAAAGCAGACCTTTCATATTGTACATGGTTACGATGCTGTAATAATTATACAATATACCACAGTTAGTTCCGACCCTGCAATCGGATTGGCCGAGAGACGTTCCATGAGTGTCGTTACTACATGATTATGGCACTGGGACTTAAGCTCTCCAAATATCACTCCGCCACATACACATCTAACCGTAGTAATGACGCCAGCGCTTATAAACCAACGCTAAACCAAACACTGCAGCCATAAACAAACCGGTAACATCTGACAAAATGAATTATAGTGAGTTAATAAATCCTATTGTATGAATAAATGTATTTGTTTTTATTATCTGTATAATAATTGTTGCTGCTACTTGACTGTTACAGTCTGATGTTTCAGCAGCCGCTATTTAGATATGTAACGCTAGATGTTTTAGCAGATAGAATAGAACTATTTTACCTTGCGGAATGTTGATAAACAAACACATTGTTTTTTTTCCATGCTCTTTTTAAAAATCTATCAGTAAACGCTAATAACGGAACTGTGGTATAATCGTAAAAATACATTTAAGGTTTGTGGTATATCGTGAGGTATTGGCAGTGGTGTACTGAGCTACGACCGCAGCACAGCAGTGTCACGATATAGCACTGCCTCTCGTGTATAATTGCTTAAATGAAACATGCTACTAGTACAATGTGACGATGCGGACTAGCGACTGTAATTACAAATGTTCCTACAAACTTTTTAAAATACAAACTTTGATAACCACATATGCTACAGACTACTTTTATATAGACTACAAATGAATATCTGGATTTAGCCATGAATATAACCTTAGTTGCTTATATGGCTTTAAACAAAACAACTAGTGTTAACCACATAAGTGTTGTATATGATTTTGGCTGCATGATTCATTTCTATATGGTAGCACGTTTCTTTTCTGTTAATGTCATTTTAATGTTCAGAGTAAAAGTTGTATAGCTCCCAACATTTTTCCAACATAGATTCACATCCTCAGTTTTAGAAATGTAACTGTTCAACACAAAAGATGAAACCATCAAAAACATGCTCCATCTATTGTTACTGTGATTGTTTCTTGCTTGTTGTACATGCTTTTAGGAGAATGTGTTGAAGTAGAGAGTTGCTGGCATTTATTATATGTTAAATTACCTCAGAGAATGAGCATATTCATATTTTTGTATTTTGTACGTCACATCTTACTTAAAAGAAATTAGAAACGTCTTAAAAGGTATTGGCTTAAAGGTAACTTAACAATGGCTGCAGATACCAGGTTTATAGAGAATATTACTTAAGTGAGGATTTAGTCAACATCCTTTGTGGAAATAAAACATTTTTGTTCATGTCCATCTGCATCAGTTTAGGTGAGTGTGTATAGACACAACCACTTTGCACAGTTCTCATTTTCTATTTCATAGTCTGATTGTTACTTCTAAAATGTATTGTATAAAACATGGCCTGCCAAAATGTCACAGAGTAAATGTTTAAACTTTTCATGAAATGAAAAATGAATACGTCAAACAAGATCCAGATTACCTAAACGTGTGCTATTTTGGCAGGGCTCTATTTACAATGTAATGCTTCGTCATTCGAGCAATATTTGCTATGCTGAAATGGTGACTTTGCAGATATATTTGCTTTAAATTAACATTTATTTGAAAATGCTTTGGTGTGGCTTCTATAAATATTTTAACTGGGAATCCCACTAATGCTGTTGCCTAATTTGAAACCTGAAAATCTTTTCCCACCCAACCCTGATCAACTCTGATCAACACATGAGACAAAGGTGAAGTATTTATATATATATTTAATCCCGTATATTTTATGGTAACTACACACTAGTAGAACATTTTCTATGGTGTTTTATTTATTTATAAACTTTATAGGTTATTGTAAGTGACTTTTTTAGCCCAGCAGGGGGCTGTCCCACGCCTTGCAGAAACTCTAGTTTACACCTTCAGTACATGCAGTCTTTACAGACATATTGATTTAAAAAAAAAAAAAAAAAAGAATTTATTTGGCCTTCATCATGAATACACTCGCCACTTAATAAGAACTGTATTCTTGCTCAGGTATGCAGTTAACCAATCAGCCAATTATACAGCAGCAAATCATGCAAATGCAGATTGCAAACAACATTGCTAACTGAACTCTTGACCTCTATCGGCATGATTTCTTGGATTGTTCAGCTGCTGCTACTTGATTGGCTGCCTGGGTAACAGCATAAATGTATGAGAATTTTTTATAAAGTGGACAGTGAGTGTATGCAGTGAAACGTCTTTTGGGTCATTCTGTGCCAAATCAACCAATTTTCAGAAAAGTTCTCAGGTGACCATCTCAGATTTTGATAAATCTGCCAAAATGAACCTTATGGGGGGTAATGAATACCCACAGAATCTTGGTGAACTTTCCATTATTTCTGGAGTTATGTAATCTTTACCTTTATCTCTACGCTATGATCCATAAGGGATTTTAAATGGTCATGTCTTCATTTCCCTCTTTTAGAATATGGAATCAAAATGAAGGTCAGTGTAAGCAGTAGCAAGTTATGAGCCTGCCAAAATCCAATTTTGGTTGGCGGCGAACTCCATTTCTGGTCTGGACCAAACATTATGCAGAATAATGTTTGGTCCAGACCAGAAATGGGGTTCACCACCAACCAAAACTGGATTTTGGCAGGCTCATAACTTGCTACTGCTTACACCAAGCATTAATATGATGCCAAATTCTGAAAGAATATTCAAAACTCAATATTCAAATCCAGGGTAGCAATTTTCAGCTTTGTATTATGTTTAGAAATAAAAATATGACCCTTCAAAAACCCTTACGGATCACAGCAAATCACGAGTACTAAAAGGGTTCTGTGGTTATTCATTACTCCCCATAAAGTTCATTTAGACAGATTTTTATCAAAATCTGAGACGGTCACCTGGCAGCCTTTAGTTGATTTGGCACAGAATGAGCCTTCTGTGTACTCTCTGTGTATATAGAGTCTATACACCCTTAACCTTGAATTGAAGGTTTGTGATGTAAAGCCAAAAGTCAATATTTAATATGAATTTGAGCAAATAAAAGTAAAAGAAGTGCACACCCTAACCTAATACACTCTGTTAGGACTCTTTGATGTTGCATTTAAAGCATCTGATAAATGCCTTTATCCATAGTGACGTATAGAACATAGAAGTGTGGTGGGTTTTTTTTTTGGTTGGTGGGGGTTAAACCACCTAGACACTGGTGGTCACATAACAAATCTGAGATGGTTTTGATTTGATTTTGTTGTGAATAAAACTTACATTTGTCATTTTGTATCATTAGTCGTTGCCAAAAAGTTCCTTCACACTGGACATTCCTGTGTGCAGCCCTTTTTGAATCATTCAACAGGTTTTGAGCTAGACTTGAGTGGGCCATTTAAAAATAAATAAATAAAATAAAAAATATTTTTCCAGAAGCTGCTGTTGGCTTCAGTATGTGCTTTTGGTAGTTATAATTCTGAATAGTTAAATAATAAGCAGCAGGTTTTGTACCAGAACAGCATCTTATAATAGTAGTTGTAATGATGATGCAGTTTATTAGTTTAGGCAAATTTTTTGACAGTGTTGTACATCCTTGGCATTGTTCATGCCACTCTACCCTATTGCCCATATTTGCAGAATATGGGATATTATACAACTGTTACCTTGGGCTCTGCAAGCTGATTGGTTAAGAAGTGTTGTGTTTTTTTTTTCCCCCACAAACTCTAAATCACTCCACTGAACAGAGCTGCTAAGGAGTAACATACTCACCTGAGCAAAAGAAAACACGACTGACCTAAAACGAAACTAGACTTGTCCTTGATTTGAAACTAGTGCTTGATATATTTTGTTGTCGTTTTAAATGACAGGTTGATCCTTGTTCCTATAGTTATGTATTTTAATTGTACTTATGTTATTCAGTGATAATTGTTTGATATTGTTTTAAACCCTTCTCTTTTTTTCTTGCTGCTTCTCAACAATACGAGTCCTCATGTTTTCATCAGCCTCATATGGACCTTGACAATCCAGTTGAATACAACCACAAAGGGGTTAAACAGAACCACTGCTTGTGATTGGTTAACTCTGATCATAGCTATAATCTTATTATGAAATGGTTTTTACACCCAGGTTTTCTTTTTTATTTTGTTGTGATTAAGATAACTAAGCATGGGAATGTTTCATATCATATATCTTGATTACTGACTTTACATCACAAAATCCATGTGCCTTTTGTATGCACAGTTCTTATTTACAGGTACGGGGATAGACATTGACATTACAGTAGAAACGTAATCATGACCGCTGGGATTATATTTCTTTTCTATTGCTCAGTAGCTGCCATGTATTCTTTGTGTCGAAACTTAATAACACTTCAAGTTCCCAGTGACTATGAAAAATCAGTCAGTTTTTTTTAATGCCTGTAAACACACCAGTGATGGGATCTAGTGATTATTAGGTGTGTAGTGAAATAATGGAAGCAACTGATAATTAGGGGTGTAATAATGGGGGTTTCCCCCTATTCCCCCTTATCCCCCTATTCCCCCTGCTGCTGCGTGAATGCACCTAAACCCCCTTATAGTCATGTGTTAATGGAGCAAGTATGTATAACCTCAAAACCCTCTTCCCAGGTTTCCCCAGACTACAGGAGCCCCAGTTCTTCTTCCCAAGCTGATTTCATTACTTGATGAAAGGCTGTGTTTTAACAAATAATCATAGCAGTAACCTGTTTGTATTCGGACCTGCTTTTAAAGAAATTAGTAATGCACATTTGTACAAAATCTCCAATTTGGAGATACCTATAGAAATTGGTATTTGGTGGATCTAATTTTCTCTGCAGTTGCTGAAAAAATGCAGTGAAAAAATTATGATGAGCAGCAGAGCTGAGTTTGTGGGTTGCGCCAATGAAAAATTTGCCAGATCCTCTTTGGCATTGCCAAACAGTTTATTCTGCCATTGACTCGTTTGGTGGACTGAATGATCGCATAAAGTGAACTTTATTGGGAAAGCCTGTACATCCACTGATTCGTTCAATAATCTAATCAGCCAATTGTGTGACAGCAATACAATGCATGCAGGTCTGAGCCAGCAGCCTTTGTTAATGTTCAAGACAATCATGTTGGTAAAATAGGTCAATAAAGAATAACCAGAGGTTTAAGCTGTCAGAAATGCTGTATTAGCTTAAATAACCAAAATTGTGGTTAAAAAAAAAAGCATCTTACAACGCACAACACCTGGAACCTGAAGGCAGCAGAACACTCTGAGTTCCACTTCTGTGATCCAGTAATAAAGTTCAGGCTGCAGTGGGAACAGGTTCACCAAATCTAGACTGTTTAAAGCCTGGAAAATCACAGCCTGTTCTGATAAATCTTGATTTCTGATGAATCTCGATTTCTGATGAGCCACACCGGTCAGAATTTGGCTCCAATAGCAAGAATCTATGTACTCAACCTACCTTTTATCAACAGTTTAGGCTGGTAGAAGTGACTTTGAGGAATTAGGGGTTTTCGACTAAAAGCCACAAACCCCTATTTCCCACAAATCACCGAATGTCTAAATCTAATGGCTACTTTCAGCATTTTGTATGTCAGAAGGCAAAAGTAGTCATAAACTGGTTGCATGAACATGAGTACAGTGTTCTTCATTGACCTTTTCAGTCACCGGCTCTGAATCTAATAAAACATATTTATGTCTCCAACACCTTGTGGAATCGAAACAAGACAAGTCCTAACCAGTACTTGTGTAGTGTTCCTTCTAAAGTGCTTGGTAGGTGTGTTCTCTATAAATTGTCGGTTTAACATTTGATCCTCGTTAGGAAGGTTATTGTCTTTTTGTGTCCAGTGGAAATCACATTTGACTTCGAGAACATGCACATACTTTGCTGTAAACCATAGAAACAGGTTTTCTTATGTCTTGTTCTTGATTAATTACCTTTTTCCCGTGTACTGTGTTAGAAATGTGGTGTTCGTTATGAAATTTCTGAATGCGAACATACATTTTATCTGTTGTTTGCGGAGTTATTGACACCCTTAAAATATGCATGAATAGTGTAATGTATATGTATAAGCAGTTTCGCCTTTCTGTCACAAACACAAACACATACTTAGGACATTTTCAGGCTAGTGTTACAGGGCCTCTTGTAAAGGTTGGGAGCATTGTTGATTTCCTAAAGAAATTGACAGTATATTTTTGTGCAAAACCAAGTCGACAGAAGATTTTTTTTGGAAGTATAAATAGTCATTAACCAGTGTAATGTTCCTTTAAATATGCTGTGTTCATGGTGTCTTCTAAGTGGTAATTTGCAAAATATAATGATGATAGAGTGCCGCAGTGTGTGGGGATCATGATATTTATTTATTTATTTGTTGAAAGCTATTAGCCATATGCCTTGTATTGATAGAACTTTAAACTGATTATTAAAACGTATAGTAGTGAAGAGTACTTTCACTGTTCTGTGTGCATGACCATGTTGATGTGATATTACTTAAAGCTGGGAAGGAAGTGGTAGTTGAATATACTATCCTGTGTTAAGTTGATATGTAAAAAATTGTTGAAACTTGAGAATAGGGCTGGGCAATATGACCTCAAATCAGTTTCAAGATTAATTGAACATTTTTCATCGATTACAATTAACATTTTTTTTGTTCCTAGTTTACTACCACAGATTGTGGTAAAATATTAAAGCAGAGATATTTTTTCTAATGAAACAGTGCATATCTTTATGATTTAAAAAATAATTAAAGGAAACATACATGCACTATATATGGTTAATTATTGAATATTTTGAATAACTGTAATCAAAACACATATAACTTGAAATGACATTTTATATTTATTATGTTTTAATTAATAATTAAATAATGTTTTAGTGTGAAATTTGTGTAATTTAGTGTGAAATTTCTCTGAAATGTAAATTTCTCCACGATATTTGAATTTGGCTTCTTTTTGTTCATCTTCACTGAAACCAAAATATGCCTAAACCGACAGACATTTTTTTTGGTAGAAGCTATGCACTTGGTTCCATACTTAAGTTCACCTTCAAGACTCTCGCTTGCTGAAGACTGGATGGTTCTGAGTCATGTGACCAGACGCACTGCAGGGAAAGTTGGTTTCGGCTATATTTCGATTAATTGCCCAGCCCTGCTTGTGAGGGAGGTTTCTGTTCCCTTTTATTGCTTGAATTCACATGTTGCAACCTTGCCTTAAAAACAGCAATAATTTTATTAAGTTAAAAATGCTTGCACAGGCACTTTTTTTTCTGATAAAAGTGGATTGTAACAGTATTGGACACATGCAAGCTAATATAGTTACTTGAAAATAGTCATTTTGAAATTTTGTGTATGAACCAAAATTTTGCTAATGCATGTTTTACAATTTTATTAAGGGTGGCAATAATTTTACAACTGATTATACATGTGACCTGCTCAGCACAATGCATCATACTGTGAAGCGTATTAGTGTGATGTGTAATGCATTTTTGTTCTTTACCGTATTAGTCAATTTAGGGTCATATTGATTAACAAATGAGGAGAATGTCCAGCCTCAAAGACCTGGTACGGCAGTCTCGGCTAACATTGTTCCAGCACATCAGATATGCAGACAACTGTCTAAAGACTGAAGCTGTACTGTTTTCAAAAGGTTTCACTCTGGATGTATTCTGAAATAGATGCACATTTTGAACACAAGTTTTTAAAATGGTTAAACCCCCTCATTTAAAATGTATTTAACATTTTGTGTGAAATGTTCATAAATAATGTGATGACTTCTTTTTTCCTTGTTAAATTCCCAAGAGGCAGAAGATCTGCAGGGACTGCCGGTCTCTCTCTCCGTCTCTCTCTATCTCTCTTTTTTGTGTGTGTGTTCGTGTGTGTGCTGTTAAATTAATAACTGCAGTTGTATTTTTATTTTTATCTGCAGTACTTACTAGCTGTTCTGTAAAATGGACACCTGACTAACACACCAATGCAGTATGCACTTGTTGACCATGGGCATCCCAAGACCCCTGCCACATTTAACCACAAGAGCATTAGTGAGGTTGGGCACAAAGGTCAGGGCTCTGTGCAGGCCATCCAAATCTTTCACACCAACTATGGCAAACCATGTGTTCACTGACTCAGCTTGTGCATGCAGACGTTTTTTTCCGCCTGTTTGCCAAAGGTTTGGTGAAGGCTCATGTATGGGTGGTGTAATGGTGTAATGGTCAGGTGTCGCACTTTTTGCCATATATGAGTAAAAAAGTTCATTTTGTTACTTGAGTTTATTTAGTTAGGTAGTTATTGATGCAGTTATTTACTTAGACAGACAGACAGATAGCTGTTTAACTGCAATATTCTATTATTTACTCTTTGTCTTGTGAGTAAACGTCACAGAATTGTGGGAGGCAGCAAATATGTGAACAATGAGTTTTTAACCTTACCCACAAAACGCAGGTGACCAGCAACTGCTCTCTCTCTATTTCCCCCCCTCCTGCCTTATACTGTTTTACACATTACAATATATATTTCATTATATATAATATTATTTCGTTTTTAATTTATTTTTAAATTAAATATCTGTGCATGTTTTTGTAAATAATAATAATAATAATAATAATAATAATAATAATTGGTTATCCTGATTCTTTTTCAATAGCTATAATACTTTCTTTGGCATACTTTACCCAAAATCATCCATGAGAAGGTTTTTGCTTTGTTGCATACATTTATTAAAGCTAATTGACAAATCTGCTGCTAAAATTAACATAGCCTGTATTGGTCTGTTGCACAAATATTCTTATAAGAGGTGAGCATGCGTGTGATCATGCACATCTGATTATGGGCATAAGATGTGTGCATGTTTTTTTTTTTTTATTGATGCCAAGAGCATTTTTACCCCAGTCTTTACCATTTTATTTGATTTTGGAATGAAAATGCTCTCCGGCTGCTGTGTGGTGGGTTTGTTCGTTGTTCTTATTTTATTATAATTATTTTAAATGTTTTTTTATGGTCCAATTTTAAAATTTTAACATTCTTAGATATAGTTATTTACTAAAACATACAGGGGTTGGACAAAGCGTTTAGCAAAAACGAGCCTTTAGGACCTTCATTACAAAGAAAGAATGTTACTGATTACTTTCTAAATTCTAAATTCTATCACACATTTTAAACCGAAGTGTAAAAAACATCTATTAAGGACACTTTTATGCATATAAACATATAACATTTATCCGTTATTATAACCATGATACTGTGTCTCTAATCACATGTCCACACTAAACAGAAAAATAAATAACCGGTCTTAATAAGGAAGAGCACAGTTTGTAATCAAAACAGTGGGAATAAACCTGCACTATCGTTTAAGATTCGACATTTATTCAGTGTTTCACCAGAAAAATGAGCTGGTTTATTTAGTCAGACTTGAGTAAGTTATGAACGGGGATAACAATATTACCTGCTGTACCACAAACACCAAGAGTGGTGGGACATGTTTGTCTTTCTGTCTCACATGACTCGTCAACAGAATAGAAAGGTTGAGGGTTTAACACATGAGTCAAGTATAAACCTAGGTTTATTATGGATTGCATGAATGTCTTAAAGTCCCAGTGTTCATTGTAGATATAGTTTGGTGTGTTGTCGAAACCCGTCACCATTTTTCAATACAGCGGTATACAGAAATACCATCATACTGCCCAAGCCCAATGTGCATACACATTCATGCTATTATTCACACCCAGTCTGAAACTACCTGTTTACATGCTGGCATGTTATGGTCTATAGGAACATCTTAAAGAAAGTGTACAATAAAATGTGTCTTATCCTGTAATACTGCTTAGTGTTTACTCCCTTTTCTATAACCATACAAACCAATAATTGCTCTTATGATTTAGCTACAAACCTAATGCCATTATGGATCTCTTATCATACATCTGCCAAAAGACATTATGGATGTATATTATTTGACTGTGCAGTTTTGTATAGCTTTTGTTGAGCTATGGATCTGGTTAAGTTTGTGTTTATCATGTGGTGTTTAGTAAATATCCTGTAAAGTGTCTGTCCTTGAAGGTGAGCTTGGAACAACAGTCACTGTCCTCTTTGAGGATCCTGATTATCTTTGCTGTTCATTTTGTCCACCCCTTGTATAGTTTTGTCTTGTAAACTGTAAATATAAGTTAATACAGGCAAGTGTTTAGTAATTGTGTCAAGCATGTTGGATACAAAGTCACTCGATTTTCTCTTTTCATTAAGATTCAAAAGTAAGGTCAACTGTCCTTAATCAGCATTTATGGTGTTATATATCCCAATACTACATGCTTTTCCATTTATTTGTTCAGTGTTTTCTTTTCAATTTGTTTTCCCTAGTGAGTGAATATGCAACTTTTTATTGAGCAGGTGTTTTTTACTCACATAGAAAACCTTTAATTAGTAACGTTAGTAAAGTCATTAAATTTGTTAATATTACATACTTGAGCAACATTGATTTTACAATAATGTACCCAATTAATTTTATTTGTTCTTCTGTCAAGTTGGCAGTTTTTTAAACATAGTTTTTTTCTGTCTATCTATCTGTCTATTTATTTTTAAGACGTAATGCAAAACATGTAGGCAACATTGCATTTGGAACCTTTGAAACTGAAGAAGCAGGCAACTAAATTAAAAGCTGTAAAAACTGAAAGGGCACCTTTAATGTATAATAAGGTTGTAGTATATAAGTAAAGTTTTATACTCGAATTATAATTGCCTACAAGGTGGGACTGTTAATAGTTAATGAAAAAGGGCCTCATTTATCAGTCTTTTAGTATTTACATATAATAAATATTTGCATAAGCCACATTTGCTTTGAAATGTCTGCTATAAATGCTTTTATTCTTTTATGTGAATGTTGACGAATTTCGGTCACCAGTAAATTACCAGCCATGTGCACTTGGTGATTTCCAGCCATTTGTTTGTGCATTTGTGATGGTAGGCAAAGGTAGTTAAGAAAGGCAAAGCTCACACAGTTTGAATGACAAATGAATTGCTCAGATCCTGAAGTAAACGTTGTTGTAAAAATGATCTGACATGGGACAGAATTATATCTTTCCTATAAGCACTCAACACAGGAAATCTGCTTTTTCTTATTCAATGCAAAGTGACTTTCAGCCAGAATACTAATGTCCCCATTTTGGAAAATAGTCGGGCATGCAAAGAATGTCATAGGAAGTATGATTATTTTTACACTTGCCGGTATTTACATGCTGCAAATTGAAACACATAAAGTTGATCACTTTACCAGTTACTTAGTGCTGGCTCTAATTAAATCTTTAAAACATTACAGAAAATTCTGTTGGAAAACAAACTCATTCACTTTCTTAATTGGACAACTGCTGTTTGCTTTTTTTTTTTAAACATATTTAATATCTTTTTAATGCCTTCTAAAGCTCCTGCAAACAAATTACGCTTGAATTTGTTTCTACCCAGCTTGATAAATGAGGCTCGGTAATGAGGGGAAAACACAATTTCCAAACATACTGTCCTATTCAACAAATTAAAGCTTAAACGTCCACAAAGCATCTTTTCTTAACATGCGGCTTACGGTTTTATAACTTTTCTTCACTTTCAGAGAGAGCAGGATATGAGAATGAGTGAAATGGGTCCCCGTGGAGCCGTTAATATGGGAGGTATGGTCATAAGTCTCAGCCCAATCTCAAACTAAATGTGTGGTTAGTCTTATACATCACTTTTGTAACTGTGAAAATATAGTAAATATAATATGAAATATAGTTTGTTTGTTTTTCATAACTTTCGATGTACCCGCAGTTAAAGTGTGACTGAGGAGTGCTTGTGTATAAGTGTGTAAGTGTTGTTTAGTTGCATGAGTGAGATATAACAAATTGTATCAATTTTACCTTGCCCATACTTCGCCTTTAGCCAACACAATTTCTGGAAATATCTTTATAAAATTCCTTGCAGTATATCTATAGATTAAATAGTCTTTTGGTCTTTTAAATCTTTTTCTTTTTTTGTTTTTTTAATTGACCAGTATTTCTTAATAGACTTTTGTGTGTGTAATTGCATAATTGTGTTATTACTGCCTTCTTTCAATCTCATGAAAATATTTTTTTCACCTTGCTGAATTTTTTTCCCCCCCTCCATTTTTTGACTTTTGTTTGGTTGTGGCAGTTTGCAAATAGCATGTACATTTTAATGGAGGGCAAGTTAGATATAGGAATTTCCTGTAGCATCTGCTTTCTTCTTGGTACTACACTTTCATAACTAGCCTACATTGCTCAGATTAGTGCCAAGGTGGGTGGAAACATGTCTTAGTTAATATTGGTCATGCGTTGTCTTGTGTAGATTCTTTTAATCCTGCCGCTGCTGTTAGCGGTAACCAGGGCCCTGCTCAAATGATGGGTATGGGCATGTCAGGCCGGGGTGGAGCCATGGGGCCAGAGGGACCATCAAATATGGGGGCACCCCTCATTCCAGATAACGGAAATATGGTAACGTATGAGTGCTATTGTTGCTACTTTATGTTTTGTGAAGTGACAACTTCAACTAATGCTAGTGCTTTCAACAGTCTACTTATAAAAACAATGCAAAACATCACATAAAGGTTAATACATTAAATAAGTTAATAAATAGTGAAAATATTTAAGATAGCATTGTTACTTAAAGAGCCCAGAATTATTGGCACAAAGGTAAGGAGGGGTATAACACATACAAAAACTACATATATACAG
>JAOVVF010000027.1:5861257-5880699 GCA_028565595.1 Duopalatinus emarginatus
TGCAATGAGAAAACAATTATCAGGTAAGATCCAGTGAGATACCGAGACCTGAAGCCCAGACTAACTGTACTTGGTTACTTCCCACCACTGTGTTCAGGTCACGAGTTTCCTTTCAGTATACAGATGAGCCATTTAAGAGAGCCTTTGGATGAACCTGGTGAAAAAAATGAAGAAACGATTCCACCTGAAAGACAAATGGAGCTACTCTTCGAGCAGTTGCAGTCTGATAGTCAGTGCCAATTCATCCTGAGGCCAAGTCGAGTCTCAGTTGGCCACTCTTTTGTTGGTGAGTCTTCTTGCCTTACCTATCAGCTTAAGTTTATTTACAGACAGGTATAGAAAGCATGTTCAATAAAATATTTATATTACCCTCATTGTGAATGTATGAATGCATACAAAGTATGAACACTACTTAATATCCACTTGTATCTTCTAACAATCGAAGTCGATCCAGACCAGAAGCCATTCAAAAGACGGCGGTCACTCATCAACTGGGCTTTCTGGCGTGGCTCGTCCAATCAATTGGATGATCCTCCTTTATCACCCCATCTATCCACAACTGATAAGCTCTTTGGCCAGCCCCTCGGCATGGTATGCAAGGATAACAGCCTTCCAAAACCCATCATGGTGAGTGTAGGACTCATATTCACAATATTCAGGCACACACATACACACACACACACACAAAAAAAATGAATTATAGATAATCTGCCAGATTTATAGTTAACTAGTTATTTCACCGTAGGCATCCGTGCTCTTGTGGTTAGGGAACCGGCTTAGTGACCGAAAGGTCCCAGCAGACAAGACACAAATGAAGCGCCTTTAAGCAAGGCACCTAACAACCACTACTGCACCCTGGGCTGCACCCTGGCTCTGGGCTAGTGTGTTCACTGCCCCCTAGTGTTCACTAGTGTGTGTTCAAGATTCCTCCGTGTGCAAGCACAATAGGCTTCACTTTAATTTGTTAAAAAGATGGAAAAGCTAACTATTTATCAACAGCTACAGAATTGCACTAAATGGATAATAGACCCTTCTGAACCATTACATAATAATATGATATAATGTATGATATTTAATAGAATAGAATAGAAGTACTTTATTCATCCCAGCTGGGAAATTACTTCGCAGTTGCAGCATACGGCATACGGACAAGACAGATATTTGTTTAATGTGTGATATTTGAGGAACATATAAAATATTTACAGGTTTATGATTTGCTGTATCTATTATTACTTCTGTCTGTGGGACATTAAAATTACAAGGTAATTATAATTCAAATGCATTTAAATACAAACCATTCAATGAACTTTTTAATAGTATTTAACAGCTCCAACAGGCAGCTCAAGTGTATGTGTGTGAGGACCTGGTTTATGGCATTTTGTGAAAATACTGAGACAAAGTGGAGCCCAGCAGCATTTTATTAAACTTTAATATATCATCGGTCAGGGTGAAGTATGTTCCCCTTGTTCCCCTTTGGAAGAATCTTTAAGAAAGCCAGCTATTAAACGCTTGGTTTTAATTTTTGACAGTAAAAAAAAAAAAAAAAAAGATCACAAATATGAACAAACCAACAGCACTTGCAAAACAAAACAACATTTTGAATAAATGACTATTAGACGCAGTATATGAATCAGGCTGGTTTACATTTTACGTTTACAGCATTTGACAGACGCTCTTATCCAGAGCAACTTACATTTGTCACATTTATACAACTGAGCAGTTGAGGGTCAAGGGCCTTGCTTAAGGGCCCAACATTGGTAGCTTGGTGGGATTCGAACCCTGATCCTCCGATCAGAAGTTCAACGTCTTAACCACTGAGCTACCAGTGCCCAGTGGCTGGTTAATCAGAAGGTTGGGGTATCAAACCATAGCATCGCCAAACTGCCAGTGTGTTTTTGTTTTGTTTTGGTTTTTTTTGGTCTTTTTCCTGTTTTTTTCACCTGTGATTATCTAGTGTCATTGTATTGAACTGGGAGACACAGTAACCACACTGCAGTTAGAACCATGCTTTTATGTAAGCAATGACAAATGACGGACTGCATACCTGTATTATGTTTTTTTGGAACCACTAATTTGAATCACTACCAATATATAATTTTATATTAAGTTATATTAAGTTACAGTTCATACTGAGTTTACTAGTCATATGATATTTTTGCCACTCTTCTAATACAGTTTAATTATATTTGTCCGAGCTGCTAGATTAAATTAAGCACATTAAGTGTGCTTAAAACAACTGAATATGCTTACTATGTGATTGATGAGCACAGTGGTAGTATTACAAGAATAATTTAAGCACAATTTAATGTGTTTTCAGTGTTCAATAACTCAGTGAAAATAACATATGACTAGTAGGGGTGTGAATTTCTCAGTGTCTGGTGATTCCAATTTTGGGGGCAGCGATTCGATTCAGGAATGATTTCGTCTATAAATTTTGTTTAAATTAAGTTAACAAACAGAACATTTTAAAACAATACTTATAGATTCCTTATTGTATTAAATCTTTTTGCATCATTTATATTTATACCAAAAATAGGACATGTGATAAAGATCTGTAACTTAAATGACCAGTATTAGGTTCGCTTAGCTGTCTGGCTTTTTCTTAAATTAAAAAAAAAAAAATCTATCAATGAACACATAACTCAAAATATAAAAATACAAAATTAAACATAGACTTCAGTCTACCACAGTGCATTAACCTTTAACTGAAAATAAATTACAGACTTTAAAGTCATAGTGCATTACTGCATTTATATTTTGGACTCCATGCTAGCGCATTCAAACGAAGGGATCTGGCTAACTAGCGCGTTGGCATAGACGTCGCTCTTCGACGGTGACCGAGTGGACACCTAATGTGATATGCTGTATGCTTGTGATGGGGAAATCAAAATAAAACCCATTTTAAAATTTTGGGGCATTTTGAATCGATTCAGAATCACCAGGACTAGGAATTATGACCTAGTATTAGCGATTTTTTTCAGCACCCCTAATGACTAATATGCTCAGTATGTAGAAAGTGCAAATGAATATAACTTTAATTACATTTCAGTAGTGATTTACATAACTTGAGTATGTTTTTTCCTCAAGGGATATGAAAGTAATGATGGCGAGTTAACTATACCACAGCAGTTTCATTTCAATGTTTAATTACTGAATGGACACATCACACACTTTGAAACTGTAGATTTAATGTTAGAGATAGTTCCTGTTATTATCTATGTTATATCTGCTATAAATTGTTGTTCATCTCTCTCTCTCTTTCTCTCTCTCTCTCTCTCACACACACACACACACACACACACACACACACACACACACCTTGTCATTTTACTACGAAGCCAGAAAGTATAAACTTCTTTCCTAAATACTTTCCTGAGCTGGAAAACTTTGACACTTACGAAGCACTTACAACCTTACAGCCTTCCTCATACATTAACTGTCTCATAACAAAAGTGTCAATCAACAGTTGTGTTTCACTTTGTTAAACAATATATTATTAGTCTTAGACTATGTGGATTGTCCACCATACATCCCTATGTGTGCATACCGAGGAAACAATAATGTATTTGACTAACCTATCATTCATGAACTTTTCAGCCATAACTATAATCTATAATACAGGTTACTCAAACTAGTCCTTCATATAGTATTAAGTTGTAATACATATTCACAGCTGTACATACTTGATTCTATCTCTAGTGGTGGGATATTTCTCCAAAGTATCCCTGGGTCATTTCTGTACTGAATGAGTGAATTGTTTGAGTATTAACACTGACGGAATGTTAGGCCCTTCAGGAATACATGAATGTGACCATTGATGAGCATTTTGATGTGCAGTTGCTGGAATGACAGGACAAGTTAACCGGCAGCCCTTTTCCACATAAATAATATAGTCCGTAAGGTATATCAGGCGTTATTTTTTCTCTCTGCAGGACATGCTGGTGTTTCTGTTCCAAGAGGGGCCGTTCACAAGGGGAATTTTCCGGCGCTCTGCTGGGGCCAAAGCCTGCAGGGAACTGAGAGAAAAACTGGACTCGGGAATCCAGGTTGTTCCGATGAGCCGACAGTCAATCTTTGTAATTGCTGCTGTACTGAAGGTAACGGTTATGCTGTGATGCACACGTATTACAGTTATATTACCAGATTGCCTGAACAAATCTACGTCATTTTGCATGCTCTTGCATAGACTCTGTTTACTTTGGCTTAATGGAAATACATTTAAGTAATAGCAAGCCGATAATGTCCAGGATATTTTTTTTTAAAACATGCAGACATCTTAGATTTTATATATTTCTATATAATACAAGAAGCTGCTTTTTATTGGGTTTTTTTTTTGTGTAGTCAGCATTTTATTGCTGCACATTAACTTTGGATCTGTGTTCCTGGGGTAAAAAAAGAGGGTAAATTTACCCATTAATAATACAAATGATTTATACGGTTATGTTATTATACCACAGTTAGTTCCGACCCTTGCGTCTGATTGGCCAAGAGACGTTCCATGAGTGCCGTTATTACACAATAATGGCACTGGGACCAAAGCGCTCCAGATATCACTCCGCCACATACATGTAATCGTAGCAACCATGCCAGAGTTTACAAGCCAAACACCACAGCAATAAATAAACCAACATCTGACAACTTTTTTTTGCTATTTGGTTTGGTTTGGTCTTACAATTCACATCATTAATCAAACCATAATAATAATAAAATAAAATGAATAAATAAAGCTGATCATTCAGCTTATGAAGCTGCAGATACATATTTAATGATATTATTTATGTATAAATAATTATGTATACATGAATAATTATCTTATTTATGTAACTAGCAAAATGTTAAAACAAGTAAAGGAACTGTTAAAATTTGGGTAGCACATGCAGTATTTATGTCCAATGGTCAGAATATCACAGAGCACAACAAAAACTTTCCATGTCATGGTTCCTGCCCGGCAGTTGGGTGCATTAAGGATCTAATTGATTTTGACTCGCTGCACTCGAACTACTGTTCTACTGCTGTATTGACAAGCCAGCCATCACTCTAACCTCTTTACAAACCTGAAACCAAGTCTAACTTTACAGATTAAACAAAAATTGCATTTGTGTATCTGTGTGTACATAATGTAGGACTTCCTGCGCAGCATCCCGGGCAGTCTGCTGTTATCAGATCTCTATGAGAAGTGGATGTCCACCATGGACTTGGATGAGGCAGAGGACAGTCAGATAAAGGCCATTCAGGAGTATGTTATACCAGATCTAAATCAGTAATCCAGCATTTCAGTCTGAAATCCAGCATCCTTCAGGCTTACTGATGTTTTATCGTTCTTTTCAGTTTGGTGATGTCGCTTCCTTGTGAGAACATCCTACTCCTGAAGCATGTTTTGGCAGTGCTATACAACATTCAACTCCATGCTGAAGACAACCAGATGAATGCCTTTAATCTGGCCATATGCATTTCTCCCAGCATGCTCTCGTCCCCAGCTCCCAGCACCCCCGAAATGGAAGGAGAAGGCACCAAAAAGGTTGGTTTCACCCATTCAGATTGTCGTTTCTGGTTCGTTTCTATTAACGTAAGACTTCAGTGTGGATTTCAAAATGACAGGAAATATATAGTCTTTGAAATTGTAATCATTTAGTTGGCAATGTAAACGTCTTGAAAATGGCCGTTCATAGTCTCGTACATCTCTCATGTGTGGATAATCTTTCACACATTTTGTTTTCGAGTTCGCTGGGAAATATTTCAAGCATTTCCTTTAGATTCTTGAGGTCAGTGTCGTTCTCTCATTATCTCTCTATGTTGGAGCTCTCAAGTCATGCAGTTTGTTTGGATACGTTTGTGGCAGCCTGTGTGTTGCTATCCCAGCCCCAAAAATGTAGATTTCCACATTCCCCAACAACACTGATCTTGTCAATGTTGGCTTAAAGGTTGCCAAAGTAAACCACTGCAATCACAAACTAAACAGAATTTGTTTGTGTAGGTTTTATTGTAGTAGTAATGTTTTTTTCCTGTGAGGGGATAATAAGAGCCTTGGTATTTTTCCCTGCAGTTCTTCTCCGTCTCGGTCACACTGTTGTGTACAATTACATACTGTGAATTATAAACTCATGTCTTTTATGAAAGCTTGCTTCAGACTATTATGAACTAAGCTTTGTCCCTGTTTTGATTAAAAGGCTATTTTAGATCTATTTGTTTTATTATAGAAGGTGGTGTAAAATGCACTGGTCTATTTTAATGGCCCTACTAATCGAATGTCGTAATGTTACTCTGCATTGCATAGTTTGTTTCTGGTATGATGTGCCAGAACCAGACACTTGCCAGGCAGGATAAAAGGACACGATCGCAGGGCTTTAATGATCTGTGGACATAAAATCCCAAAACACAATTCAAAACCATGATCAAATACAGGCAGAAGGTCAGGTGATCAGCAGACAGGGTACCAGAGGTACAGACAAAGAACACAGCCCGATAACATGAACAAGAGTCAAGATCCAGGGTAACTTTTCACAGGAGGGCTTGGTACAGGGTCAGGAAACAATCCAAACCCAGAGGCCTAAGAACAGTGTTCAAAAGGGGCCGCCCTGGCCTAGTGGTTAGAGCAAGGCTACCCCAACTGCTCCCCAGGCATTAGGGACGGATTGGGTCTGCTCTCCGCTCTGGGCAAGTGTGTTCACTGCCCCCTAGTGTTCACTGGTGTGTGTGTGTTTCACTGCAGTGATGGGCAATTCACTTTCACTTCAAATACACTAAAGTAAACAGGATTAACTAAATGCAGGTGGAAACACAGTACACACAGTCAAAGCATGGGTGATAGAGGGTGGAAGTGCATAGTGGTTGTGGCCATCTTGTCTTTTCCTGTATTCCTAACAGTATCAAATGCATGCTAACAAAGGAGACAAATTTGCTGGCATTTACAGTCCTTAACATTTTCATTTGTGATAGCCACAATTTGGTAGACAGAATATTAGTGCAAAACTGGAAGAACAGGAAGAAAACTGGAAGAAACTTAGGAATCAGTAAATAGGGGATATGTAGACATAACAAATCTGACCTCAGGTTCACGTTGCGTTTTGTATGTTGCAATACCAAACTGGATTATGTTCTATCTTGCGTAACTCCACTTATTACGAATAAAGTATTTTGTGAACATTATCACAGTTACGGTTCCTATTTAACCATCAACTGAAAATGCTTTTTAGTATAATAAGGAACTGAGGAAGCAGCCAGGGGCATGTGGTTATAGCCAATCTGGCGGCCAGAATGTCGCTGCTTCGATTCCCACAACTGACCAGACTGAAGTGGTCTAGAGCAATGCACCTAACGCCCAACTGTTCTCTGGGATGCCCACAACTCCATGCAAGTGTGCTAACATCACTAATGTGTGTAGACACTGAAGTGCCAGAAAAACTGGTACAAGTCTAATATTTGGTTGGTCTCCATGAACACCAAACTTCCTGAAGAACGGTCCACAATTCTGTGGTATTCCGAGGTGTAGGATTTCTGTGTTCCACAGCGCGTTGATTGTCATCCCAGATTTTTTCATTATTGTTGAGATCTGGTGACTTAGGTGGGAATGGCAAAACCCCAAACTCAGAAAAGTGTTCCTGTAACCTCACAAATGCAGGAAATGCATTTCCTGTAACCTGTAACATCAGGTACCTGTAACCTTATAAATGCAGGAACTGATGTAATTAGTCAGAAAGGAGGCACACATAGTGTTTACCTGACAGAAACATTTGTAGCGGGGTCCCATGGAATGCCATCGAAACAAACTCTATATAAATATGGAGCCATTACTAATCTGTACAAGTTTTTTTTCTGCAAGGAATAAATTCTTCAGTGTGTGCAAGCACAGCACATTAATAGTTCATTTACTTCACTTTCACTTTACTTTACTTTCACTTTACTCCTCTTTTACTTTACTTTCCCTTTATTTCACTTTCACTTTACTCCACTTTTCTTTACTTTACTTTCACTTTACTCCACTTTCACTTTTACAATCATATTTCATTGGCTACCAGCTGCTTCGGTGAGAAACAGGATTAACTAGTCTAATTATGCTTTTTCCATATTAGTTTAAAAGCCACCTATAGCTACATTCCGATTAGGAATATTGAGGTGACATTCTAAAAGCTCATCTAAATTAAATGTGTGTGTGAATGTGTGCACCTTGATCCAATCTACTGTGTATTCCTGGCTTGTGCCCAGTGTTCCCAACTAGACTCTGGATTCACTGGTACTCTGACCAGGATAAGGTGGTTATAGAAGATAAATAAATCATGAATTAAATCTGTTCAATCCTTGTTTCAGGTCTGTGACTTGGCACGGGTAATGATTGAAAATTGCATGGCAATAATGGGAGAAGACGTGACCACACTATTTGATGGTTTTCCTCCGAGCAGTCATGGATCAGGTAATGAATTCTCACTCTTCTGTAAATTCTATGCACAACTGATTTTCTCAAACTAAATTCTTCCCCTTTCCACACAGACGTCTCCTCTTATCAGATGACCGACTCGTCCTACGATAGCCTTGAGAATGAGCTGAATGACGACTCTGGGTCACTTTTCCAGTCCATGCAGAGATCACGAGGCAAGCCAGACAGTCGTAGTTATGACTCTGTCCTCACATTGAGTGATTGTGACCTGGATCAAACTGATACTGACACGTATAACACCATAAACACACACCTTTTACCCCCATCCCTAGCCTGCCCGGTAAAAACATCCCCAGCGGCGAGTCCATCCACTCCTCACCTGCATTCTCCTGGAAAGGAATCTTCTTTTCCAAAGGGTGTTCATCAGCTGAGGCGTTCTTCGGAGCCAGCCATTTGGAATTCGACCTCATCCTTAACCAGGTTCCTAGAACGCAGGGAACACCGAAAGGGCAGTTATGAATGCGTGACAAGCCAAGGTAGAAGTGATGCAGATGTAAACCTTGAGGTTGATTTAAACGGCTTAAGGCTGGAGAAGCATTGCGATCATAGCCAGAAGGATCAGAATATGATGGATGTCCCGCAACAACGCAAAATGCATCTGAAACCTTCACCGTTGCATATAGATACCAGCTGCACAAATCTCTGCTCCCCTGGGGCTTCACCAATACATTCTTCTGTGAGCTCTCTGGACAGTGCTTCCTCTCATCACTCTGCTGACTACAACAAACATTGCTTCAAGTCATCAGGGAAATCGTCTCCCAGGTTCCCAGGCATGATGTCTGAAACTTCTCCAGGGCAAACCATACCTTCTCCAAAGGAAATTCCACCTAAAGACAAATTAGACTGGGGCCAGTTGAGGAGCAGTCATGGGCTACATCCAAATACCTGGCTTAAGAAAGACCACAGGCTTTCCCTGTCCAAAGGAGGCCTAGATGACAAGGAAACCGGTGATCCCCTCCTCCATTCCGAGAATTCCTCCAAGGCAAGCCAGAGCAAGGTTAGGAGAGCTCAGGAGCCAGGTATTCCACCTACTAGGAAAAGATCTACCAGTCCTGTTGGTTCTGAAGATCTCTCTGAAAAAAGTTTAACAGTAAAAGAACTGAAAGAAATTCACGACAAAGCATGTTCACTGAGCAACCAAACCCCAGCACAGAAGCCCTCACAGATGAGTACACTAGGAGGTAATAGCAGCAATTTGCCACAGTCTGTGTTCTACGGCCAAAGTGTTCGCCGCTTGGCCTTGCACAGAAAGAAGTCCTATTCTCTCATTCCTGTCGAGCAGAAGTCCCCTATACTTCGTTCCCTTCAGCGCCGAGCATCTGAACCCGGAGAGACTTGTCTGGGCCTGGATAGGGAGACATCAAAGAGTCTGGAGCATATCCATAGGCAGGCTATAGAAAAACAAGACACATATTCCAAACCCCATACCCATGGACCTAAAGCGTCTGACCTGGAGCAAGATGATAAGCATAGTAAACCCAGGTTTAGCTTGTCACCTGCTGCCACAAAGGCTGTGAGGAACTACTTCTTTTGGCAAGGAGGTGAAGATACCCAGAGTAATCTACAGAAGAGTCAGGAAGTGGCACTGGCTGTCGTCCACGGCAAGCAGGAGTGGATGAGGAGGTGCAGTGACACACAGCTGGAAGACTTTGAAAAAATGATTGTTTCAGAGGAGTCTTATGTCTAAGTTCCTGAGTTCTAAGGCAGTATTTTCCAAATTACCCCTGGATATTCCTGAAACTCCCTTATACTCAGTATATTTGTTCATAAGTACTACATTTGGTGTGTTAGATAAATATCTAATACTCAGTATATTTGTTTATTGGTAAATTCATTTGGTGTGTTAGGCGTATAAAATCGATAAATAATAAAATAAGAAAAATAAGCTGTGCAGGGTATTTTAGTCAGCTCCAGAATGAATGGTGCCTTTGGTAAAAATAGGTTTAAAAGGTTTTGGTCTTTGTGGTTAATTAGTTCAATCCCCCAAATGAAAATTAGAAAGAACTTAATGTATTTAATCTTTAATTTTAAACCTACTATCAAACCCACTCATCCGACCACTGGGTCACGGATGGGTGCTGGATCCTATACAAGCACTCCTTGGTCAGAAGGCAGGGAAACACCCTGGACATGTTGGAGGTCTATTTACATACACCCACACCTAGGGGTAATATAGTACCTCCAGTTCACCACTGGACTAGTGGAGGAAACCAGAGCTCCAACAATTTTTTTGCCCAAAGCATATGGAGAACATGCCAACACCATGAAGAAAGGACACTGGCCACTTGGCTAGTAATCAAACCCTGGTCCATCTTGCTGTGACAGCCCTAGCCACTGCACTACCACGTCAACAAAATGTTAAACACCTACTATAAATATATTTCTTAACAAAAGCAATTTCACCTAGGAAATTTTATCAGTCATCTGTGACTTTCCGTTTCTAAAATCCAAATTCACAAACAGAATGTGTTTATTATCATAAATCAGGCAAATGCCTGATTGCCAGTCTGGAAGAGATAGCAGGTATGAGTGAGGAGGTCCGAGAGGTAAAAATGGATCACAGTTGCAGATTTGTAGAAGACAGCTGCATTTGGGAGTCTCCAAATCTACAGTTAGACACCACCTCCATGCCTACACACTGCTTGGAAAGCATGTGAGAAGAAAAACTTTTCTTTCATCTAACCACAAAAGTAAGTGCCCGGACTTTAATGGATCCTACTGGAACTTTGACTGGAACTGTTCTATGGTGAGATTAGAGAAAACTCCTGAAAAAGGCCTTTTGGCAAACAACTAATCAAGGTGTGTTTAGTGTAAAATGAAGGATCCCCAGCGTTAGGTATGATAGACAATCTTTGAGGTCGGGCTGCTGTTTTTCATCATAAGTCCCTGGGAATCTAGTTAGGATATAACATCAAGAATTCCATAAAGTACCAAAAGGATATAAATGAAAATCTGACTGCTTTTCCCAGGAATCTACAATTGGGTCATGTTTGGGTCTTCTAGTGATCTAAAACATACATCTGAGTTTACACAAAACTGGTTCAGTGACCAAAGAATTATATATCTGACATGGCCATCCCAGTCCCCTGACCCAATTCCAGCTGAAAAACTGTGAGCCGTAAGATGAAGTGTACAGTCCACAAGAAGAGCCCTAGGACCCTGGAATGTCTGGAGTGCGTTCATATTCTGATGTATTTACTATGGTTTATAGGAGATGAATCAGTGCTGTGATGTTGGCAAAAGTAGTTGTTTAGTAAAAGATCAACAGGTAGAAGTACAATATGCAAGGATGATAACAACCGCCAATTGACAATTACAAAAATCTATAGTTATATTTAATGAAAAAAAAAAACAATCCCATGTTTTAATGACATTTTTGTAACCCGTATTTAATGGGTCCCAATAATTCTGGTCTGGTTTTATTATTGAGGATTTTAAGTGTCTGATAGTGAATGTGGCCTGTTGGGTTTGCTTACTTTTTCTATCATTCAGTAAGTTAAATGCTTAAAATTACTTTATTTAAAAGCTTTAACAGCGCAGTTGTCATTTTCTGCAGCACTTTTCTTTATTATTATAGTTCAACCCCAGATATAGATTGATATAGTATCCAGAAGTGCAATGACACTAGGTGTATGTCTTCTCTTACCAATTAACTTACTTTTAATTTAAAAGTTGTGGTAAAAATAATAAATATAGATATTTTTGTGTAAACATAGACAATAGAATATCCTATGTGGTGGAAAGACCTTAACTGATACTTTGTAAAGTTATTTAAAGGTAAATATTAAGTCAGTTAATTAGGTTATGCTATCAACTATAAAAAAATATATTTAAAAAAATATAGAATTTTTTAGAGTATATTAAAATAATTACTCTGCTTGCTACTGCAAAGCACACATACTTATGAACAAAGCCATTTCAGATATGTAATTAGTTGTCAATGATGTGTAAGAAACTTTGTTCCTGACGCCTGAGGTTCTGCTTTGGTAGGTGTAAATAATCAGTATGAATTGTATTGCTTTTTTATTTGGTGTCTGAGAATTCTTGCTTATTTAATGAGATTAAAACAATCAGTCAACGTTCTGAATTTGCTACTGGATGTTTTCTTAGATAAATAAAGCCAATGTATGTGCAGTAAGAGAATAGCACATCTGGAAGCCATGTTTCTATGCTGTAGACATAGTGTATATTTTTAAGAATCTAAAGAGTAATGTCTTAAGTATATTTTCTTATTAAGACATTTTCAGATATATATATATATATATATTTTCCCAGTGATATTGCTGCCAATTCTATATACTCATATTGTCATATTATATGGCAGGGATTCTCTCTCTTTCCATTCAGGGATCCCTTTAATTATGAAATACCCAAGAACCTCCATAGTACAGATTTATTTTCATGAATGTAATTCAACTATTCAAATAATAGGCCAATTACTTAAATACATACAATAATAAAATAAACATTTCTACTGACAGAACAAAAGGTTGAGTTTGATGTTATTCATAGCTTGACTTACGTTAGATTTACTGTGGTTTGGTTTAAGTTATTTAATTCAAATGACCCATCAAATCAACTATACAAACTCAATAATGAATTAGATGTGAATTGTGATTTCCACCAACATAACAATATGAAGACACCACAAGGCTATGCTTCACAGAGCCTGCTGAGAACCGCTGCCTTTCAGGATAGTGATTATAGAGAATCTGGTAGCAGAGATAAAATACTGTACCTCTATGTATGTTTGTATTTGTTTATATAATTCACTTGTATACATGACTTAAGACTCTTAATGCATTTTTGTACATGCCTGTGCTGCTGCTGTCTTAAACTATTTGCTGTTGCAAAATTGTTTGTGTTGTGGTTTGTATATTTTTAATATACTTCAGTAATGTAGTTTCCTTAAATTCCCCCTGAACCTCATCATTGACGAAACTGGATTTCTAATTTCTAGTAAAGACCTATAATAAAATACCATATTAAAAATTTTGCTCCAGATGTATTTTAAAACTGTATATTTGAACAGTTTACCATGTTGCTAAGTTTTTGGTTTTTTTTCTGTTTAATATGGCTATAACTGTCCTTTAAAGGAAGCACTTCAACAAACCCTCTCAAATACCTGAGACTCTGCCAAATTCCATCTTACCTAACTAACCTGCTGCTGAACCTTTGAACTGGCCAGACGAGTACAAACACTCGCCGTGAAGCTTTGTCAAAATATTTGTAGCAAAGCAGTCGATGTATTTTCTCAAGCCTTGAACATTTCACACCACAGATGCAGACTTGTTGCAGATGGAGTGGTCTGATTCAAGTGTCAGAGTCAATTGTCAATCTTAGTTTCCTGTTTGACAAAACTCTCACCTGGTTCATAAGGCTGTGATGAAAATCACTACATTCAGGGTAGTCCCTTGATCTAAAGTCACTCATTTGCGAAGCATAATACAAACCAATCACGAAGATATTGAGGTTTAAGGGTCTTTCTTTCAGGGCTGCTCTCACATCCTGAAAAATGACCCTCACTTCATTAAGTTATGAATGTTTATTAACACAATATGTTTTACAATTCCTCAAAGTTCTCCAGTGATAACAACCATCAATAAAATATCTGCTTGGAGGAGAAAGTCTGGTCTCTATAAAGAGGACAGAAAAATATATGGACCAACGATGTACAAGCAGGTGCCAAATATTTAGACCTTCAAACCTAGCAACGTAATTTCAAAACAGCCAATTTCAGCCAAAATTGCTGACTGCCGAGCTTCCACATCCCTGGACATCACATGCAGAAGTGCATCCATACCAATTTCAATAGGTTACATTGTAGTTCCCTTTATATCTGCTATGCCACAATTAATGTCAGTCATACCCGTCTGTACTTTATGGCTCTCAAGATTTTTTTTGCCAAATATAAGGACAGCAAATATTCCAGTCAGCAAATCCCTTTCTCAAGCTGTTATCTATTTCCAATTTCACCTGTTCTGGACATCCAAACGCGTCCACCTGCCTGTGTTAACGTATTAAAATCTAAGCTTGCCTTCAAAGCTGACCTTTTCCGCTAGCACCGAGGCACTTCCTCTTTCATGCGAGTCTCAGTATGTGGCACTGAGTGACCTATACAGACAGTTGGAGAGAACGAACACAGTGACCAATCCCATCCAACCCTATTGAAGCGGTCTTAAGGACTTTTCATCCTTTAAGACCAGATAAAAGTCATCTTCTGTGTAAGTAGGCTCACATTGAATAACCATCCAAGCGTGAGGAAATGTAAACATGGACAGGAAGATGATAGCTATATAATGGACATTTCAACATTTTAAGGGTAAACAGCATGCAAAACTATTTAAACTGGCTTTATTCATGCCAAAATACTTTTTTGAGAGTGGTGTAAACATTACTGTTGTAATAACTCAAACTACACAAATTTGTTTATTATAATATTTAATTAAAACATAGCTTAGAACTTCCATAGATTATTTTTTAATATTTTGAATTAGTGGTCTGTCATAAAGTTTGGGTTAAATAGGAACTAATTGTTTAATACACTTGTGGTGAATCAATGTCCAAAGTATTTCTATGTGAAAAACCACTGTATATAATAGCTAATGCTGTAGTTGTAAATCTCTAAACAACAGTGGCATGCAAGTGAAAAACACATTAACAAACCTAATATATGACAGCAATTTTCAGAAGGACGTCAACGTTAATTCAAAACAAAAAGGACGTCTTTTCGGGTGCTTGGACATGGCTTATGACTACCACATGGAAAAATAATTGGCTGTTTTCGAGTAAACAAAGCAATGCAAGCTTATTCAGTGTTTTTTCTGGTAAGGAGAAATTCTTTATTTTGAATATCTCGGCTTCCTTTGGATGTTTTTCAGCATTCACAGACTCGTTAACGTCATGCAAATTTGACATTTGATCTAAAGGAACATTATACAAATGAAGCATCAGAGTTTCCTCTAACTGTATACATGCTCTAGTTTTCTATGCTGTATTGGATTTGTTAATGTTTTTCACTTATAGCACACCATAATAAAATTTCTCATTTTTATAAATCTTAAAAATATGTTCCTTTACATTTTGTTCTGGATTTCTTGTTAACTACTTAATCAACATATGAAACTTACACAAAATTTATAGCTTTATAGTTTTTATCTGTCATTGTTATTGTCAGAAATATGCTGATACATTGATCACAACCTCCATGTAGCTCTACAGCCGAGCCACATCCCAAAGCAGTGGCCATAAAGGGACGAGCCGGACCATGATTCCTAATGTCAGAACATCTTTTCTAAATACAATCGCACTCCTCCGGCCGTCAATCAATTTCTCTTGATCAATTCACGTTGGTACCTAACTTATGGTAGGTAGACAGACACGAGGTGGTTAAAAAATTAACTAGGCAGAACCATCTGCCTGTCTGATGTCCGCCGCGCTCTCTGGAACACGCACCGTCATGCCGTCAAGAGATTTTGTTAGGCAGATCTGGCAACCCAGACGAGACCTGTAGATGAGAATAAGAATAAGGTAAAGAAAATGTAATGGATTCAATGTTTGGTTGTTTCAGTTATGATCTGCAGTTCAAGCTGAATACAACTTATTTCAGCAAAGTAAGTGAAATTATAATAACTGAAATGCAGAGGACTGAGTCAAGTCATTACACTGGTGCACAAGTGGGTAAGAAACTTGGTATTAAAAATGAAAGACTTAAGTATGTAGAACACCCAATTTATCAGGCAGTAATACTGTGGTTTTTTAGAAATATTTATCAAATATTGTGATCTTGACCTTTTCTATAGTTAAGTTATAGAAACAGTTTCCATTCTGCTAAATTTTCACTTAAGACTCCACTGGCTTCAGGCTAGTATCTTGTGAAATTGCACCTTTCCTCATTCCTACTTGGAAAAGTGTGACACCTGTGTCCTCTGAGACCACAGTCACTGTGATTAACACAGACGCCATAGTCAGAATTTCTTCCAACACTGAGGTGAGCTTCTTCCTGAGGACCTCTGCTTCAAAATATAGAGACTGTCACACTGAAGTTTACCCAAACCTTGCCCATGGGCCCTGCAGGATCCACCTGCTGATAACCGACCCTTTTGCTTTGTCTATCATGCTGGGAAAAATAGTTTTGTATAATAATCTTTATTGAAACACGATCCTTAGTCACGGTCCTTGTCTAAACCACCTAATGGAGCATGTCTAACCAGAGCACCACTAAGACTTCTCATGTTCCCTTCGGCTTCTCCTCCACGTTTAGCAGCGACTCCGAACTGGTTAATTTTTATGGACTTTGAGTAGCTTTCAAATTCAGCATTACTGGGCATTGCCTGTAGCCGTGTAGACTTTGCAAGGTGTATTTCATTTGGCCCTGCTTGATTTGCCCTCATCACCACCTCCTGCTGGCTCAATACTGTGCCTGATGTGTGTGGATGGAAGTCTTCCCTCTGTTCAGGTATTTTGGATGTGCGTGTCAGTTTCCTGCTACTGAATTTTCTGGTTCAGATATTGTTGGGTTTTTTTTTTTTAGACATAGCAAAGGAAAAATTTAACTGACTCTTCATATTGCTGGTTTTTAGCAACAGGTTTCCAGTCATAACTTTGTTTTGAAAACTGCTAGAAATGGTGACAGAGTAAAAACGCATGTCCTTGGCGAGCAAATCCCACACAAAAGATAATGCTTCCATTACCCAGCTCCTTGTAAATACTTTACAGTAATCATGGATTGATGGACATTTTGGAATTTAGTTCTTATGGTTTATAGAACACCATTTTGCACTGGAAGATCATTATATGAAGGCCATTTTATATATACACACATACTTAAAAGTGATCATAAGCCTGGCCTTGTATGCAGCTAAGCAGGAAAGGGAACTTACGTATCTGTGAGACCATATGCAAGATCCAGCATATCCATTTCCTCATCACTTATTTGTCCAAGCTGTTTATATGTCTCCTCTTCAAAGATGAGATGACACGTGGAGCAAGCTAGAGTTCCCTCACACGCTCCTGTTAGGAAGAACACATTACGTTTAGACTTCATCTCTTTTTCGACAACATGCGCTCTTTATTACTTCATTGGCTTAAATGAAGATGTCTCAAACTCACCATAACCATCAAAGTCAAGGTCTTGTTGAACAACAACATCTAATAGTGTGTCACCAGGTGAAGCCTTGACTGTAATCTTCTGTCCATCACGATTGATGAAATTAACAGTCACCTTGTTTTCTGACCTAGGACCAAAAGAGGCAGGTCATTTTGTAAAACCTATCCAAATCAATCAGCTTCTTTATCAGTTTTACACACAGTACTTAAGAGTATGCTGCCCTCCTGTGGCTGTGACTTGAACCAACACTGTTTTCCAAATTAGTACATACAAAAGGATCCCAATGAATGATGGGCACCAGTCTAAAACTTGCCACCAAAAAGTTGTTTTAAACTGTGCTCATGCAACATCATAAAATGCATAAGGGGTGTGCTACATGCCCTGATAACCGAACCCTCATGATTGTTTAGTGGTACTCTGATTCATGCACAAACTCAGGGTCAGTGAGACACATTCAGTCTCCATATTTTGTATTCGTGACCTTTCAAGAACAGTAGACCAGTAACCCTTAGTCCTAAACAGGATTATCATGTACGTATTTATATGTGACACCAATATTTTTAACAAAACAGCGAAAAATATTATCCCAAAATGAAATTCGTATTAAAGGTATAATGTCTATTGTAGTTTTATTAAACAAACAAACAAAAATATATATAATTTATATACCATGAAAAAATGGATTTCTATATCATCTAGACCAGCAGTCTCCAACCTTTTTTGCACCACGTACCAGTTAAAAACAGGCAATATTTTCACGGGACAGCCTTGGCAGATAAATGCAACAAAATAAAATGATATGACCGGCATAAAAACGTGTAATAAATGTGAATCCTTCAACATAAGACTGCAGCCTTAATAATATTTGTAATAAACAGATATGCTGTTGAATTTAAGTATGCTGTCATCCCCAAACCAAAGAAAACCCACATAACGAACCCTATCAATTCTTCATGTATGGAGAGCACAAGGTCCTCTTACAAGAAGCATTTCGAAGATTTTAATGGACTGAAATAGGTAAAGGAGATACAACAAGCATCGTTCAGAACTAGATAATAAACATAACTGAAATAATGTTTTCAATTGACCCAGAGTCTGGTACCGGTCCGTGGCCTGGGGACCACGGATCTAGAATATGCTGTGCTCAAATTTTTATATCATATAAAAAAATCTACACATAAAGCCTTTAAATTTATTGTGTAGTTATATTTTAAGTTCTTTTATTTTGTTTTGTTTAAGTCAAAGTGTTTATTATCATATGAAAATAGTTAGAAACAAATTCCTGTCAGTACCGTTTTACTTTGCTTACCCATTTGAACACTGTTTATTTTCGGCTAAATGCTGTTAATCTTTAAACCTTTTCTGTCAACATATAGGTCTATTTTCACTTATGCTTTTGGTTTCCTGCATCATGCGGGTGACCATGCTGTTTGACTGCTGATCACAGCGCTAGCAGGAACTTGTCTGTACTCAAAGAGAGCCTTATCTGTGCAAATCATCATATTTTAAACAGATTAGCAGCTCGTCTTGTATTAAACCTTCCCAAAATCAGCCATCTCACTACCATGCTGCGTAATCTTCACTGGCTTTCTGTAGCAACCCACATCGGATATAAAACCCTTGCACTGGCTTACAAAGTCAAACACGGTCCTGATCCTCCCTAGCTGATGGCAACGGTCAAAGCCTGATGCGTACCCAGAACCATGTGTGCATTAAGTACAGACGTATCAGAGAAATGCATTACGCATTCTAACAACACAGTACCACAGCTCAGAGTACCCTGAATTCAGTGCGTCTCCACTAGTTCTGTATGGGATTTGTCATTAATATGGGATTAAACCTCACATGATAATGGTGAGGGAGTAAACAAGCTCTTTGGTATTCAGAGGTGAATAGTGTAAC